>WSXT02172276.1:0-22658 GCA_011762715.2 Neuroterus valhalla | reverse complement strand
GTCCCCTTCCTCATCTCTTCAACCTCCCCTTCTGAACATATTGGCCTTTTCTGCATTTACCTCCAATCGGCTCTCATCCAGGTATCTTCTCAACCTTTTTATCATATCTTTCAATGCTTCCTCTCTTCTCGCCTGCAACACTATGTCATCTGCATACGCAAATGACGAAATTCTAACCTCTCCTACCCACGCTTGACCCAAACACTCCATCCTTTAGCTTTCTCTCCATGTCTGCGATTAAGATCGCGAAAAGCGTTTGGCTGAGCGGATATCCTTGCCTCAACCCGCTATTCACCCAATAATCCTCTGAAATCGTGTCCCCTCCTCTTACCCTATCTTTCGTCTCTTCAAACACCTCTCTTACTCTTTCGATTAGACCTTCTCCTACTTCCTCCTTCTACATCACCTCCTAAAACCTCCCCCGATTCACCGAAAGGGGAGCACTCTCTAGGTGTACGAAAAACGCGAAAACTTTTGCCCCCTTCGTTACTATTTCTCTATCCACCAAGTGCTGCAAAATATAAATATTGTCTATAGTGCTCTTTCCTGCTCTGAAACCAGCCTAAGTCTCCGGAAATATTCTCTTTCTTATACAGTGGCACTATAAGCCCCCCCTGCCACTCTGCTGGAAATCCCACACCCCTCCATACCTTCTTAACTACCTCTTCTAGCCTGTCCCTAACAGTTGGTGTGATAAGAATCCACGCTCTGTTCTGTACCCCGTCCAAGCCTACTGGCTTTGACCTTCTCGGTTTTCGTATTTGCAACTCTATCTCCTTCTACCTTAACTCTGACCCTCCCTTCTCCCTTGTTATACTACTTCCTTCATCTATCTTCCGTTCGTCTGAGGCTCGAAAGAAGTCTATGAAAAACTCCCTCCATCCCTTACTTCCGATATTCTCACCCATCCCTCTCCTGCACTTTCTAAACCCATTTATTATCTTTCACACGCCCCCTCTGTCTTAGAACTCCTCAAATCATCTTCCCGCTTCTTCTCTCTCCCTTACTCTTTTATTTCACACAACAACCTTAACTCCCTCCTCATCTCTACGTACTCCTCTCTCTTTTAGCGGTTCCATCATTCCACTTCTTTTACTTCCTTTCCACCCTTCTCTTTGTCTTTCTACATACCCTATCTCACCACGGTTTCACTATTCCGTCTTCTTCTTTCTAAATCTTTTCCTGTCACCTTACCTTGTCACCTACACTTTTGGATCCCCCCCATATCTCTTCCACCGACTACCCTTCAAAAGTCACTTCCTCTAGCTGCCTCCGGTATTTCCTACAGCCTCCCCCTTCCATATCTCCCTCTCACCTAATGGAACTTCACCTTCTCCCTGCCTTTAACAGCCCTCCTTATTACCCATAATGGTCTGATTCTATCCTCCCTTCTACTGCAAATCTCTCCATCTCCTCCTACCCAGGCATATCACAACCACAGCAATAAGTGTAATTAATTCCATGCGTATACTTTAATTTTCAGAATCGACCAGTCCAATGGAAGGAACACAGCCATCAGTCCACATTTATGATGTGAATCTTCTTTACTTCGAAACGGCCGTCACTAACACACTGAGGGATCCACCAGATACACTTTTCTTTATAGCAGTGGAAAGAGAACATGGGTTTGATTTTGCCATTGGAATAGTTAAGTTGGAACATTTGCATGCATTCGCGGCATTCCACAGAGGTCGCTTCATAAGAGTGAAAGCAAACCTTACCCTCGGCATCACTGTACCAATATACAGCACAGAACCTTTGAATGGACGGATCAATGTTAGATATGAGCATCCAGAGATCGTGCAAATGGGCAGGAAAATAGTTCTCCGTAGCGCGACACAAGTAGCAAGACTCACCTTCCGTGATACCATTGAAGTATATAATATAGATGATCCAGTAGAAGACTAACAGAAGAAGACATCTTTCCCAAATCTTGACGTATGTGCACGATTTTTCGGTACAGTTTTTATTTGCATGATTTTTTTTCAATTTATATTACATTTTCTTAAGATCTTGTTGTATTTTGTTGTCAAACCGATACCTTTTCTAAAATGATAGAGAATCTTATACAGGAATCGTCATAAATAATTTTTAAACCCTTCTCCAATTCCTTATTCGCCTTAAAATTATATCATGTATCGTCTATGGGTAAGTAATTTTCAAGAGGAACTACACGGAGAAAATTCGATCTGTAACCGTTACTGAAAAGTTGCTTGAAAAGACGATCACAATGATGTTCCGTCTATCATGAATGTTTACAATGTATCTGCTGCTGCTGGCTTCCGTCGGAGTCGAGTTCGGATTCGATTCGCAGCTGCCATTTCGCGGTGTTTTGTGTCCTTCATAGGATTCCTCTAGTTTTGAATCTTCCCAGTATCAACCGGCGGGAGTAGGGAGGCCGGCGTTCGCACGCTTTCCCAACTACGGCTGGTGCTCGCTTGTCTCCTGCAGTCAGTTCCTTCTAGGCCCTGGCGATGACCGGTGCATTCTCCTGGCGTTCCGGCGAGTGGACAGTGGTCGCCTTGTACAGCGTCAGCGAATAGGTTGTATGCTATTCTATTCCAGTAATTTGGTTTTCCTGACTCGAACGTCTTCTGGTGTTGTGAGGAGTGAAGAGTCGGATGACGCATCACCTCCTGTTGCGTCGCGTCGGGATGGGTGGTTCTGGCAGAGCCATCGTGATCGTAGCTTCACGAAGGTCACATCTGTGCAAATTTTTTAGGCAATCCCCAATCATATTTCGACTCTCAACCAAATAGGAATTTCTGAATGAAGGGAAGAAAACTTTAGAGAATTAAAAAAATTGAATGAATTTTGACCAAATGATATGTATACTTAACGAAATAACTAATTTCAGTAAAATAGGCCAGGCTTAGATGCAAATAGTTCTTGACTAGAATCTTCTAGTTTTTTTGTCCCAATCACGCTGCAACCTAAACTAGTCGGGGATACAAGATTTTTCATCCCTTACTCGATCGAAATGACACTTCGTCCCTAAAAAATGGAGGTGAAAGTGAACTTATTCCCGTAAATATTATTTGCGAGAAGAAAGTAGAATAAGCGGGGCGAAAGTAAAATTGCCATTTTTTATTCGCCAATTTCTTTTCAATACTATTTGTTTTACGATGAATATAGGGCCAAAAAATGTGGGACCAGAAGGTGGTCACGGTTGAAAGTGGAATAAAATACTAGATATAACACGGGACCAAAGTAGATTTCCTGCCCTTTCCTTTTGCCCACTTTTGCCCTTTGTTACAAAATATACAATTTTTTTCTAACCTCTTTGCGGTCTTCATATACATGCATATCCATGGAAAATAATCTTACCTGAAACAAAAAAATGAACAACACACATTAGTTATAAAATCTACTTCCACATATCATCTTATTGAACATCTAAGAATTTTTTATTACTTTTCGATGTATACAATATGCCCATAAATATAACGAAAATTATTTTCAGCAGAAAAAAAGCATTTCTTAAAATGATGCAATCTTGTTCATGGTCAAAATCTGTTTCAAAATATTCAAAAAAGACGGACACTTTCTCGAAGGGGCTCTTATATTTCTGGGAATAATTCAGATATATAATTGACTTTTTTTCAATTATCGTGAATGCTTCCCTGGATTTTCTAAAACCAAAAATAAATTTGGAAAAATTTCGAAATTAATAAACTGGCAGCTCTTTTGAGAAAGGAATGAGGTTTTCTGAAAAATATGCAAGACATGAGAAAACGTTGAAAGGAGAATTTGTTCACCTTAGAAACATTTGAGAAAAACGCTTTACAATATCTGAGAAACTTATTCATTCATATACTTCCCTGGTTGATGTCTATTTTGAAAATTGAAGAAGGTTTCAAGTATTTTATTTTAATCTATTTGCATCCAATCTTGTTTTCGTACCCATATCTCTGCATAAATAATGAAAAATTCAAACCTAATCCGTTACTAAAAATCTCAGAACTATTCTCAAATTCCTCATTTTTCCTCATAACAAATGAATGCGGTTTAAAATGATCGAATGGGAAAAGCACCCGACGAAAAAGTCGAGCACAAGTGAAAGTGACGATCTCTTTGAAAGATAAAGAGGGACAATCGAGAAAGTCGGGGGAAGCGTGATAGAAAGCCCATCCAAGAAGAGCGACAGAATGCGTAGGTTAACGACAGAAATTAAAGGTCAGTTGAACGGTAATACCCTGGGAATTAGGATATCGGGGATTAAGGGGCTGACAAAAGAAAAAAGGACTATCAGAGAGGATGAAACGGTTTGGGAAGGGAAAAAGCGAAAAGAGATGAAAGATCTGACGGAGAAAGACGAAGGATAAGATACAGTGGCATTGTCAGCAAGGAAGGAAGTAGAAGCGCTGCTACATAGCAAACGAGGGTTTCAGGGCCATGTAGTGAAATTAAGACTGGAGGGGAAGAAGGCAAGTGAAGTAACGGTTGACAGAGCTAGAAGAAAGAAGAGAGGAGAGAGAGCAGCGAGGATAGAGCATAAGATAATGAAAATTGCGGAAACAATGTGAGTTTGGGATGAGCAGAAGTAGGCAGGTGAGGGAAAGCAGGGCGGAGGTATAGTAAAGGTGCTATCTTTAAGTGAAACAGGGTTGAAAAAGAAAGTTCAGGACTTCTGGCGGTTTGTGCAAGGATTTTATGTGGTAGAGCTAGTAGAGACTTGGTTGTAGAGAGAAGAGGCAGGGTGATGAAACGAGGTAGAATAGAACCCAAGATACCAAAGGGAATCAGATGAAGGCTCTAAGGGGCGGTAATATCAATGAAAAAAGATGGGGCTATTGTATGAATTAAAACGGGGATCAGGGAGACGTTTTGCAGAAGATATTCACGGTGGTAGCGGAGGGCAAGGGGTGCATATGACGGCTGTAAATATAGAGGTGGTGGGTGACGTGGAAGTTTGTGACTGTTCACTGTGTAGAATAAGGATGGGATGGAAAGGATCAAAGTAAGGGTGAAGGATGTTGTAGGCGAGAGAGATGAGGGAATGGTAGTATCGGGGAGAGGGTAACTTTAATGCAAAAATGGGGAGAGAAAAGGGCCTTAACAAGGATAAGGAAAGTTTCGAAAGGAAATTGAAGGACACGATTATTAATAAGGATGGAGGAATTAGGAGAAACTGGATGGTGGATAGAGGGTAGGCGGTCGCCAAGGGCAAGTGAAGAGGGGTCAAAGGGAGAGGATACAAGTATGTGAGTGAGGTGAGAGCAACAGTGATAGAGCATGTGGTGATAGATATGAATGGTTGGAAGGAGACAGAGAAATTCGCAGTAGAAGGGAGGATATGATCAGACCACCAGCTTCTAATATTGTTGATAAGAGGAGGGAGGGTATAGAGGCAATGCAAAAGAGAGAGGTTGATGGTGCCACTAGAGGGGGAATAGTGATGGGCAGAAAATGATTGAAGAATCATATTGACTACGAGATGTCGAGAGGAGGGCATAATGCTTGAGATTCTGTCGAAATTCAGAACGAGTAAGAGCACTATAGACAATATTTATATTTTGCAGCACGTGGTGAATAAAAAAAGGAAAGAAGGGGTCAAAACTGTAAGCGTTTTCCGTGCATCTGAGAGGTGCTTTCCCATCAATAGATAGATGGAGAAGGAGAGTAGTGAAAGGTCTGATCGAAAAGATATAAGGAGTGCATTGAAATGAGCAATCTTAATTGCTCACATGGAGAAAGCTAGAAGGAGAATAGGTAGGAGCAGTAGGAGAGGAGCAGTAGGAGAGGAGGGGTTCGAATTCGGTCACTTACGTATGCAGATGGCATAGTATTGCTGGAATAATGTGAGGAGGTATTAAAAGAGAAGATGAAGTGGTTAAAAATGTACCTGCATAGGACTTCGATAGAGTTAAATGCGGGAAAGTCCAAGGCTATGGTTTTCAGGAGAGGAGGTGGAAGAGATAAGGAAGTGGATTAGAAGTGGAAGGAAACGGCGGAGCAGGATATAAGAGAGCTTGTGTACTTCGGTTTCCTATTTAGGAGGAATGAAGAAAGGAATGGTCATATAAAGGAAAGAGTTAGGAGGGCAAATGTTGTTATGGTGCAGGTACGGGGATCAGGAAAGAGGCTGCTTGCAGCTGACTTTGAAAGAAGGATAAAGCTCTTTGACTCTCCCTTGATGATCGTGCAGATGGTGTAGAGGTGTGGGCGATGGGAGATGGAGAGAACAAGTTTGGAGATTTTTACAGTTAACCGGGCGTGTGAGTATGAGGAGAAATTCTTGGAAGAGAGGGGAAGCAGGATGGTGAGGAAGTGTGGGTGGGAGAAGGAGTATAGGAGAGGATATGGAAAGATGGAGGATGAGAACGGAGGATATTTTCGAAAAAATGGTCTGCATGAGAAATTTGCTGAGATGAGTCAGGTTGAGAAAATGGATGAAGAACGAATAACAAAGCAAGTGTATCTAGGTAGGGTGGATGGTAGCGTAGTCAAAGGCAGACCAAAGGAGGGATGGATAGAATACGTGATGAAGAACCTCAAGAGGAGAAATATAAAGAGCCATAGAAACACAAGAGCTGTTATAAATAGCATACTATATATGCATGATTCCACATTCCCCTTCGAGAGATAACGTGTTCTCCTATTCTAGATAAATACCGATTCATAGTTGCGCCATAACTCATTTTCCGGCCTCTTTTTTCTGAGATATAAATGTCATAAATCTGAGGCTACTCTAAGACTGCTGTACGGGGAAAATTTTAAGATAGAGATTATGAATAAGTCTTCTAGATAGCGACTGACTTACAAGCCATGTAGAATTTGACAAAGATATATATATATATTCGTTTCGATTTATCTGAATTCTCGAAGTTAGTGTCCTTTTTGTTGAGAAAGATGACGACTGTACTCGCTATTCTCGGTTTCATCCTAGTGGTGCTCCCAAATCCTATTGGTAAATATGACAATATATACAGTTTTTAGTGTCTCTCAAATTGCAAGAGAAAAATAGAAATACTTTTGGTGTCTCGATTCTAAGAAAGTAACGCCCATGTGATTACAGCAAACTTTCAAACTGTATCCTCCAATTTTCTGGTGTGCATAAATTTAAGCTGAACTGTATTAAATTATTCATTGAGAAATTCAATTTATCCTTATCATTAGGTAATTTATTCTTGCTGGTCAGATAGATCAAGTTTGCAAATTAATTTCATTTTTCCATTGTGAAGCAGTATCTTTGAATCATTTGTCGGAAGATGTGACGTAGTCTATTTACAAAAGTTTCTCATCTTCATAATGGTGCCTTGTATTGTTTCAATAAAGCTGAAAATGTTCAACAGGCTAATCCTTATATTTGTATATTGATTGCCATATCGCTACGTGTCGCTTCCTTATGTGATATTGTACTCATTCCGAAACATAATCTTTTCTTCATGTCTTGACCTCGACTTTACTTCCGTGTAAACTTATGTAAGATAAACAATTCTGAATCCTAGGCTCATTCTTCTACAAATAAAATCACTTTTCGAGATTTCTTAATATCATTTATTCTCTCTATGCCAAAATTTTCTCTACGAAATTGCGAAATTTCAGTAAATGACGTCATCCATAATTTCCTAGAAGCTAAGCACAGACACAAACCACTGCAGCCCAAAACTTCCCTGATATTGGTAACATCCTACTCCCACGGGAAGCATTTTTACTGGAGAAATTGAAGAATTTGTTACGGAGTGGCGGATATGAAAAGAAATACATAATAATTAAAGACTCATGTTTTTGTGAACCCCACAGAACTTTTTCTTTCAGAAATGAATATCATCAGAAATTGTTGATTTATTCTTCTATTTCAGGCATGGACAATGGAAATTTTAAATTCTATGCTATTCCTTTATAAATTCTCCCATTGAACCATATTCAAAGCTTTCATTTTTTCAAATAGACTAATTAAAATTGTTACGTTGAAAGTTCAGTTCTTATGTTCAATTTAAAATATTCGATTCATAATCACTGTTTATAAAAGAACAGTTAAGAATTTCTAAATATAATGTACAATTTTTTTTGATTGGAAAATTTCAATTTCAATGGTTTCAAGCTGAAATACTTTGGACTGGAAAAATGTTTGAATTTTTATAAAAGGCTTGGAGTATGAAATCTATTATCTTGAAGTTATTCAAAAATAAGAAATCTTTTGTGAATGTTTCCGACTTGTCTCGTCAAATCAAATATTGTTACTCTTTGATTCAATTATTTGCAATTGCATTTCAAAATTTCCGATCATTTCCCGATTTCTCGCACCAACGGGAATCCTGGAAAAAACTTTAATTTTGTTGAATGAAAAAAATTCTGGAGTTGATTCTTCATGAGTTTTGCCGTCGCCGCACATTGTGGACGGAATGTTCAAAACCACCTAAAGGTCGCTAATCTTGACCAAATCAAAAAAAAAATTCTGCCGGAAATGTTTGTAAATGAATCTCAAAGAGACTCACGGAGCAAAATTTTTCAAAATAATTTGTCTAAACAAATACTATGAGCAATGTTTGCTACATTTGCAATATGTCCAAAAGAACATTAAAAAAAACATAAACCCTGAAACCATATACCTGTAAACCTATAAACCCTCAACCCATGAACACAAAACCCATAAACCCTCATACCCGAAACCCATAAACCTCAAGTCGATTAAACCTAAACCCCTAAACCCTAAACCTATAAAACCAAAATCGATGAACCCTAAAAACTAAAACTCTTAAATCCTAGACTTCAAATCATCAACCTATAAACACTAGGTCAACTAATTTCCAATCCACAAACATTGAACTCAAGCTCACATATGCAATAACTTTCAACTCTAAAACAATAAATCAATAATTTTTTACACTCTTTTTGACTGCATGCTTGGATCCTTAAATACAAAAACTTATTTCTTTCTTTTTGTAAGCGTAACTCGTATTGAGTCATATTCGGTTCAGTTTAGTACGTGGGAGGACACAGTCTCCCGCCAACATTCCAACAGTACGCGATATTCCCAGACAGTCACCCATCCAAGTACTAATCGCGCCCAACGCTGCTTAACTTCAATGATCGGGCTCGAACTGGTTTTGTAGCGTAGCATGGCCGTTGGCAAAACTTCAATCTCCAAAAACCATAACCCGATCATTTTCGCACTCATTCAGGAACCTCAAACGCGGAATCCCTATTGTTTCTGAAACATTGTTCCCATAATAATAAGACCATTAGCTATTCGATTAATTAAATAATAATACGAAGTTTCTTGATAAAATTGTCAAGATAAAGTAGGTTTTATCAACAGTAGGGTCTTTATATCCCTAATCAGCGATCTTGAAAAAGTTATTTCTTTCGAAACAGAAAAAAAATTATACATATAAAAATTACAAGGAAATGATGAAATTCAAGATGAAAAATATTTTTCCCAATGTGATATAAGATACAAAAAACATTTACAGAATAATTTATTTGTTCGGAAAGATTAAGTTGAACAAACGATAATAAGAACAATTTTATGTATATACAGTAAGATTTGGAAATAATTCTAATTCAAAGATAAAATTGATTATGAATTGGAAATTAATCTAGAAAAAATAATTTGTTCCAACAATTTTTTTCCGCAAAACTGAAGGCAACTTGAACTTAGCGCACAAAAAAACCCCTTGGTTAACATATGCTGTCTGGATTCAGCTATGCCTCAAACTCTTCAAATTCTATTCTGTATATCTAGTGCATGACTTGAATTCTTATATTCAGGAAAGGATTATAAAATTAAGTTACATAAGAACTCCATCATGCCATACTTTAATTTAAAAAAATGTTTTAACAAATTATTATTTCCGGAATTTCGGCTTCGTGAGTCTCTCTGTTGTTAAATTACGAACACATATGGCTTCATTTTGTTTGATTTGGTTAAGAATTGCGACCTGTGGGTGGATGTGAACGAAATAATTCCTATATCCCCAGTGTGCGCCGGAAAGCACGATACTGTCACACACTTTCTCAACTGCCCATCGTATTGCAGCTGTTTTTGTGACAGACAAATGTGCAGCACGCCACCATGTCCATGTATTTCATATTTCATATCCGCCACCCCGTAACTAATTCTGCAATTCCTCCAGCACAAATTGATTCCATGCTACGTCCGTAATAGAGCGCAACAAAACTTGTTGAGTGTACATTCCACTGGAGTTGTTCCTCTTTCTGGAGCCCTAATATTTTTCGTAAAGTGAAAATCATGATTCAATAAACCTATATAATCACAAACAAAATATAAGGAATTCTACTTATACTTTCATTTGCAGAATTAGCTGAACCATGGGAAGAAAGAGACCCGCCGCCCCGTAGCTATGAACTTGAAGTTCTCTTTTTCGAAAGTGGTGATACTCATAAACTTGTAGACTTACCAAAAGAACCTTTTGGCATAGCAGTGGAAAGTGAAGGTGGAGTTGAATTTGGGATTGGAGCAGTCATTTTTGAAGTTTTGTATCCATTCGCGGAATTCATCGGAGGATATTATATAAGAGTTAAATTGAACCTTACACATAACTCCCATCAAATCGTACCGATTCGCGAGAAAGATTCTCTAAATAAGAGATTTTTCCATTATTATAAGCATGCTAGAAACATTCATTACGGACAGCCTAACAAAATTCTCGTTAGTCTAATTTCAGGCTACACTGGCAAAACATTCCATGCTGACACTAAAGTTCATATTATAGATGAAGTAGAGAAACGTGGATAAAGGAATAGAAAATCACATGGCGAGTGGCGAATGGCTGAGATTACTGACGAATGTGGAGTTGCTGGCCCGAGCGAAGCGAAGGCAGCACTACACGAGTCAGTGATTTTCGCCATTTGCCACGGGCCATGTACGATGTATTTCATAAAAAGTGCATCGAAAACTCGGCTCTCGACGACTCTTGAGTGATAGCACGATTTTGCACGATTTTTTGTACAACCCTGTCCACAATTATACTGTATGAAAGGCAGGATTCGTCCTATTCAACGTATGATCGTATATTTTTCTGTGAAACATTCAAATACCAATACCTCAATTCAAATATTAAATAATGTCATACTGAATTCTTGTTGATGATTTGGAAAATCTTCTCCAACTCCATATTATATTAGTAATTATTAATGTACCAGTTTTTGTCGGCTATTCAGGAGAGGAAGTGGAGTAAGGAAGGTAAAAGTGTGGTAAGTAAGAAAGTAAAGTGTGTTTTACGCGGCTCACATAGAGCGAGAGTTTTTCATATTAATATATATAAAAAACACTTTCGCAAACGACATTTATTCACTTGTAGACAACCATTTTAGAAATTTAAATATTGCATTCCGTCCCACTCTGCTCAGCTTCCCGCGACTCTCGCGGGGGCACCACGGCTATAAAAGGCGTGTTTCGCCTCGAAGCGACAGAACAATCAGAGCTGGGTATCCGCTCTGATTTAAAAGCTAACAGCTAGCACCCGCTCGAAGACTTTCAACCTACCGAGGCTGGTCAGCTGCTTTGGTTCGAAATACAAGAAAAATCTCCCCCAGTCTAACGCCCCCCCCCCCCCTCTCTTACTCCCGAAGCCGATCATCCGCTCTGGGCCTGGAGGCCACGATTAGCCGACTGCATAAAGCATCTTTCTCTCTTACTCTTTAAGCCGGTCATCCCCTTTGGGTCTAAAGGCCACGATTGGCTCTTACTCCGCAACCGGTCACTCTTTCTCTCTCTCTTATTCCCAAGGCTGGCCATCAGCCTTGGCTAGAGACAACCGTTCGGTTCGATCCAACTCATCTGACAGATTACGAATCTACTCATTCGTTTCAAATTTCCATCCTGTCCTCCAATTAACGAGCCGACTGGCATACCAGTTAGCTCGTTCCGCAGATACTAGAGACATACCTATAGTACTCGGCTGGATCCTAACCTTGAACTCACTAACAGACTGCGAACCAGCGAACGGCGCCGCAGCTACGTCAGACTGACGATGAACCGCGTCGCTGAGCAGCCGTTTGGGTCCCCATAACCCTAGGAAAATAACCAGATCCTTCCTACCACACTTTGCCCAAGTCAACGACGTTTGACCCTTCCTCCTTAACAAACTTTTTCCAGAAAATAAGGATCATATCAGGTGTGAGATTGAGTAGTAGTGAAGGGAGTGGGAGAAAGGGTGAATGTGAACCAATAAAGGTAGAAGTAGATGAAGTCCGATTTATTTGAGGTTAGAGAGAATTTTATAAGAATTCGTAGTTTGTTGAGTAGCAAAAGGCTTGAGAGTAGCGGCAAAGCAGTGGATAGGAAGGAAGTGAAAAAGTGGTGTGAAAGGTGTAGTTTCAGGGATGGTTCTGAAAGTGAAAGTGTACTTACTAGAAGAAGAGGGAGCGGATATTAGAAAAGGTTGCGTTTCTTGTTCACTGGATAAGAGCGGGAGGATGCCTTTGGCTTGGAGTCTAAACGCAGGACGCAAGAGAAGCGAGATTGGCGACATGGAGAGTGCGAGCGAGAAGGAGATAGATGCGAGCGCTGAAAAGGACATTGTCGTCTCACACGACACGTCGGTAAGGATAGGGGGGTCTGTTTCAACAACAGCAAGTCGGGAGAATTCAAAAAGAGCAAGTTAAAAAGAAAAACACCGGAAAGAAACGATAGCAATAGAAGAAAGATTGAGTAGATTACAAGCAACGGCAGAGCAGTGTATAAAGGGTATGGAAAGTATCGAGAAAGTGGAAGAAATTAGGATAGAAACGCAGGACGCGCCGAATGATGATACATATGTATGAAGGAGATTGACACAGATAAAAAGACAGATAGAAGAAGAACAAAGGAAAACGAGAAGTAATAACGTTGTGATCAAGGGGGTGGAAATGAAAAGCAGAACAAGATAGGAAGGGGTGAGGAAACTGATGAGGGAAGGAGAGTCATGTGTCATGTGACACTAGAAAATGAGGAGGATAAGGCGACTGCATTGTAAGGGAGGAGGAAAGGTAGCAGCGTAATAATAGGGAGGGAAACGATATGGTTAAACGGAGAAGCGAGGATCTAGGACGAAGAGGAAGGAGTTTTGAAAGTCCGTCAAACAAGGCAAAAGGGGAAAGTGGACAGGGAACGGCGAGTTTGGAGTCCATGGAACACGGCGGACTTGGAATAATGGGATGTAGTAATGATGAGTAAGACATAGGTAGAGGAGGAAGACTAGAAAGGGCTAGAGTAAAAGTTACCGAAGAGTTATGTTTGGAAGATGCAAGAAGCAAGGAAGCAACATGAGAAAGGGAGAGGGATGAGCGGCATGGTATCAGGGTTGAGAAAGGGTCTTGGGATAGAATAGGGACCTGTGGATGACGGTGGAACAAAGGACGGAGTGATGATTGAAAGAATTTTAGTAGGTGAAAAAAGGTTTGCAATGGTATGTGTTTACAGGAGGAGAGGAAAAGGGAAGGGATGGAAAGTTATAAGGAGGCGGAATAAAGAAAAAGGAGAAGGGCTGGTATTGATTAGAGCTGACCTAAATGCAAGGACTAGAGACCAGGGAGGAGAGGTTTGGGATGAAGAGGAGGAGGCGTTCATGAGGGAATCGAAACATAGGGAAACGAGTCGGGAGGGTAGGGTACTTCTGGACATGATAGGAGGAGCAGGGTGGTTCATCTGCAATGGAAATACTAGACAAGATGAGGATGGTGGAATAACATTCGCAGCAAAAGAGGAGACCGTGATAGACTACATTTCAGCAGAAGAGAGGTTGAGAAAGCTAATGGTAGGAATGGAAGTGGGGAACAAGGTACGCCCTGAGCAGTTTCCGGTAATAGCAAAACTGAAAGAAGGAATTCATAGACATTCTAGAGGTGAAAAAAGGAAGAGGAGGGGCAAGAAAAGAAAACGTGGGGTGCTAGGGGAGAGTGAAATTGGAAGATTTAGAGAAAAAATGAAGAACGGAAATCCAGAAGGTGTAAAAGAGGAAGAGCTAGACGAGATAATAGAAAGAATGAAGGGAGTGATTGAAAAGGTAAAAGGAGTGGTAAGACCGAGAAGGAATGTGGACATGGAAGGAAAAGGTTGGTGGGATGAGGAGCGTAAAGAAGATAAAGATAGAATAAAAGAGAAAGAAAGAGAATGGAGAAGAGGAGAGATCAGCAGAAAACAGTATAATAGAAGAAATCGAGTCTATGAGGGAATGTTGATTGCGAAAAGGCAGTAGGAATACGTAATATATATGAAAGAGGTAGAGCAAGCAGTAGAGAAAGGAAAGGTATAGGAGGTTATTAATAGGGGAAGAGGAAGAAGAAAGGGAGTGAATGAGAATATAAAAATGATTGAATGGACGAAGTACTTCAAAGTTCTGGTGGGAGACGAAGAAAGAAAAGATGAAGAAGAAGAAAAGGAGGGAATAGAAAAAAGAGAGGTTGATAGAAATAACAATAGCAGGGAGAGGGTAAACAAGGGAATAGGAAGGCTAAAAAGAAATAAAGTGACAGGAGAAGATGGCGTAGAGAATGAAGCTCTGATGTATGGGGTGGGGGGAGTTGTGAAAGAAGAGATGTGGAAAATCTGTACCAAAGTATGGAAGGTAGAAGCGTGTCCTGAAGAATGGAGGACCGGACTAGTGGTTCCGCTAATTAAAAAACGAGAGGTTGAAAAGGTAGATGATCATAGACGTATAGCTCTGATGTCAGTGGGTTATAAGATCTATGCAGAAGTACTCAGAAACAGGTTGTAGAGCGGGTTTGAGAGTCTCTGCATAAGCTCAGCTCTATTCATTTCACGCCTCACCCGTTACTCAGGGTGGGAGGGAGGTACAGTTCAAAGTGAGTTCCAAACCACCAAAAGCAACAGCTACCTAATATTAAGAAAATTAGCAGAACTCTGGAATCGAACCCACAACCAGACAGCGTAGGTCCAAAACTCATACATGCATAGAACATGAAGCCTGATTCGTATATAGTTGGAATATATCCCAGAATACCATGAATCTTTTAAATTACGGATTATAAATAGCATACTATATTTGCATAATTCCACATTCTCCTTCGGAAGATAACGTTTTCTCCTGTTCTAGAGAAGTACCGATTCATGATTGCGCCATAACTTATTTCTCTTCATCTGGTTTCTGATTTATAAATATCATAAATGTTAGGTATCTTTAGGACTGTTATGCGGGGGAAATAATAAATAGAGATAATCAAGAAGTCTTTTAGACGGCAACTGATTTAAAAGCCATGTGGAATTTGGCAAAAATATATATTTGTTTCGATACATCTAAATTCTTGAAGTTTGTCTTCTTTTTGTTGGGAAAGATGACGATTGTGCTCGCTATTCTGAGTTTTATCCTTGCGGTGTTTCCCAATCCTATTGGTAAATATGACAATATATACAGTTTTGAGTTTGCAAAATCGCGAGAGAAAAATGAAAATAACATTTGTTCTCTCGATTCTTAGGAACTAACGCCTATGTGATGTAAGCCAAATTTTAAACTGTATCATTCAACTTTTTGGTGTAGAAAATAAACCTGAAAAGAATGAAATGATTTATTGGAAAATTGAATTCGTGCATTCAAAATCTAATAGTTTTGATACGAAATCATTTAATTTAGTTAATAATCCAACTGCTTCATTAGAAATTTGTCTTTCTGGATGGGAAAATTCAACAAACTTAGTAGGAAATTTAACTATTCATTAAGTCATTTATTCTTGCTGGTCAGATAGACCAAGTTTGTGAATTATTCTCATTTTTTTATTGTGAAGCAGTATCTTCAAAGCATTTGCCAGAAAATGTGACATAATCTGCTTACAAATGATTCTTTATCTTCATAATGGTGCTTTGGTATTTTTTCAATAAAGCTCAATATGTTTACCAGTCATTTTCTTCTATTTGTATATCGATTGCTATATTGATACGTGTCCCATTCTTATATAATGTTGTACTCATTACAAATCATAATCTTTTTTTTTTTTGTCTTGACCTTGACTTAACTACCGTGCAAACTTATGTAAGATACAAAATTCTGAATCTTAGACTCATTTTTCTACAAACAAAATCACCCTTCAAATTTCGCAATATGATTTTATTTTCTCTTTGCCAAAATTTGCTCTACGAAATTGTGGAATTCGAGTATATGACGTCATCCAGAAATTTCTAGAAGCTTAGCACAGACATAAACCGCTGCTGCAGAAAACTTTCCCGATGTCAGTTACACGTCGGTAACAGGGATCCAGCCGTTCAATTTCGAATCAGAGACCCCCTTGCTGATCTACTCTATTCCCATCCTACCCCCTTTTCGTAACAGAGCGCAACAAATTTTCCTGACGCTCCCTTCCACTGGAGCTGTTCCTTACCCTGGAGTCCTAATTTTGTGCATACATTTAATATCAGAATTTAATAAATCTATTTGATCATGAGCACAATATAAGGAATTCCTCACTTATATTTTCATTTGCAGAATTAGTTGAATCATGGGCACGAAGAGAACCGCCGCCCCGTACCTACGAACTTGAAGTTTTGTTTTTCGAAAGTGGTTATACTCATAAACTTGTGGACTTACCAAATGAACCTTTTGGCATAGCAGTGGAAAATGAAGGTGGAGGTGAACTTCCCATTGGAGCAGTCATTTCTGATGTTTCGTATCCATTCGCGGAATTCATCGAAGGTCGTTATGTGAGAGTTGAATTGAACCTTTCAAATGACTCAAATCAAATTGTACCGATTCTCCAAAGAAATTCTCTAAAAAGGAAGTTTTTTCATGAATATAAGCATGCTGGAAACATTCATTACGGCAAGCTCAACACATTTCTCGTTAGGCTAAGTCCAGACTACACTGGCAAAACGTTCCATGCTGACACTAGAGTTCATATTATAGATGAAGTAGAGAAACGTTGATGAAGGAAACATTTTTCTCGAATTTGAACGTATTCGCACATTTTTTTTGTGCAATCCTGTCACAGATTATACTGTATGGAAGACAAAGTTCGTCCCATCGAACGTATGATCAATCTCTGGCCTGGGACTGATCGAACCTTGCCCTTCATCATTATATTCAGTATAGTCTACGTTCATTGAGTTAAATATAAACCGATGTAATTGATGCCATTGTAAGATTCTTTTGTACACAAACGACCAGTTTCCATACTTCTATCAATACTTATTCTGTCGAATGAAACTCTCAAACTGTCAAACTAATAATCGGTGTTCATGAGATCGTTTATCCTTCGTTTTCTATTCCAATACAAATATCTCATTTGAAATGATAAACAATGTCATACTGAATTCTTCTTAATGATTGGAAAACTCTTCTCTAATTCCTCATCCTTCTTAGTGATCAATAATGTACGCTTTGTGAACGTTACAATTAACATCTTCAGGGTTGATTGAAACTGGAGTCTTAGGTTAGTTTTTCTTCACATATGCCATCAAAGATGCCTGTGATTGGCCTCCAGATATAATTCAGGAGTCAAATTTTGTGCTTTGTAATCTCTCCTCCAAAAGAAGCAAACTTGTTTTATGTAGAATAGATTTGGATTTTGATGTTCCCAAATGGGTTCTCGATTCTAAGAATTTGAGGAAGTTTTTTTCCCTGCATCTTGTAAAAAACTAATTGGGGCATCGTAGAAAACATAAATATATAAAATGAAACATTCAGGAGAATGGCACAAGCTCCTGGATGAACCGCGGTGAAATGCACTTGTGACGACGTTTCACGATCGTAAAATGAGTGATCACATGCACGACAAAATCACAATCAAGGGCCAGTGATGATGAGAACAATTGATTTTACCGAATAGCTTTGATGATGCCGCTTTAAGTGTTCTATGAGATCTTTGTACCTCTCTTTTTTCTCGGTTCCCTTGCCCTTGATGTTGTAGTCGGCAGGACCCAGGATTCGATCACGATCATAGTTCAGTCACGTCTGTCAAGGAGCACGATGTCGGGTCTCGTGTGTTGGATAGGAGCTTTTGTTGAGAAATCGTAGTTCCAGTAGATTCTGAAGCAATATGCTTCAACGGCATGCTCAGATGGAAATCACATCGTCCTGACACGCAAGAATAAAACTCTCTGTTCCTGAACTCAGACCAGATGATTTGAGAAAAGCAAACGTTGACTCATGTGACAATGATTAATCTGTTACAATTTTGTGAACGTTTCCGTGCATCACCTTGTCTCCATGTTGTTTTAGGAAGTTTTTGACCTCCGCTTTCTCCACTCTTACTTTTGGAAGTGAGGCATCTTGATGAAGTAATGCACTGTGCTCACTCCTGATGTTGAGATTCAGGCCAAGGGTTTTAGTTGCCTTCTCCGCAGCTTTGTAGAGGAACGCTCCTTTCCCACTCATTCCATGATTCCTGACAATTGCCAGGAGAGGATATCTGCCGTTCGCGATGATAGAAATAATACTCAAGATGATTCGGTTGTATATATATTGAAGACCGAGAAGTCCACGTCCGCCTTTACGGCGTGCGATGTACAAGCGCGGAACGGACGAGTTGATATGCAAGCTTTTCCTCATATGCATCATCTCACGCGTACTTATATCAAGGGCCTTGAGCTCGTCTTTTGTTCATGGAACCACTCCAAATAAGTAGAGTAGAACTAGGACGGCAAGCATGTCAGTCGCAGATATCTTGTTCAACGACGACAGGTTGGACGACCGAAACCGTCGGAGCAGGTACTGCTATTTTTCCACGCTTCAGATGAATCTTGGCACCCCCATCCAATTCAAAGTCCATACCGATTTCTCGTGCATAACTGCCGACGATACTGAGAGCGACTTCAGATGTTCTTTTCCGGAAGCATAGATCTTTAAGTCATCCGTGTAAAATATATGGGTGATCTTATGCTCACGAACATAAGTTCCGCCACATCACCCTGAAAAACACCTCTCTGGAAAGTGACACTGTTGCCAGTCACACGATTTTTTGCAAAAGTAATAGGAAATCTGGTCTTCCAAAGGGGCAATAATCTCTCAATGCCTCCGACTATATCTGAATGAGCCTTCAAGCTTTTTAACATATGGGTGAGAAGTCTATTTCAAGTTAGATCAAAATCTTTCTGGTAATCAATCTCGGCCATCGACAGACTGGGCTTGTGGTTAGCAGTGTCTTTGCAGACACTCCTGTCGATCAGCAGGTTTTCCCGACAGACTGCTGCACCTCTTTTTGGTCCTCGTTGTTCGTTAATCTCTCTCCACAAAGGTCAAATCATCCAAACAATTCTGTCATTGGACAAATCGTGTTTCTTCGTCAGGAGTACAGATCGTCCAAACACCAGTCACTGCAGAATAGGGATCTCTGACTTTCAATGTGAGGTAGAGATGCGGGCCAGATATTGGTTTGTGGAAGTAAACTTCTTCCAACAAAAGTTCTTGATACAATCTGGACCAGCAGCGTAGAAGTCCTTCGTGCCCCTTAATACTTTCTTTACCTCCCCAGCAGTGATTGGTGTGCATTCCCTTTCAGGAATCAGTGCCTTCATTGAATGTATGTTTTACTTCGTAAATCTTCCTCCGAAATGACTTGCATTCGTCGGACTCTGGAGGATCGCTAAAGAGGCGCGACGGGTTAGCGAGTAACCTTTGATTCTCCCTGGCCAGTTCCTCCCATCAATCTTTCGTTTGGACTTCGATTCGAAACAGCTAAAGCTCTTGCCGCACCATGGACTAACAAGTGACGGTCCAGAGGATTGAATCCTTGGAGAGATTCTCAAGGAGGGTAGCATCCATTTCAGCCAGATCATAGCGTTCGGAAGGAAACTGAATGTCATTCTTTCTTCTTGTCCTAAAATCGCCATCGCGTCTTGAGGGAAGCATTCTTTCAGGAGTTGGTCTCAATGTCGCTTTCTGATTTCCGTCTACACCCTGTTCTTGTAGGTGTTGAGGAAACGTCCCACGTACCTCTCTTCTTCGCCAACGGTTTACGGTCCGGTTCTTAACACTTGCTGTGAAAGGTGCGAGAGCTCTGTGTATTTCTGGCACCTTGGAGAATGCAGGCACGTCATGTAACGTCTGCGGTTAAGGGAACTACTTGCATCGTAGCAACTAAGCAGGTCATTATCGAGTTGATCCGTCCATAAAGAATCTTGATTGTCTTGCTGGTTCGTCATCGTGGTTCCATTCCATTCAGCGACCTGAACTCTAGAACGATTGGCAATACTTGCCAAACCATTGTCGGGTGCTCTACGCGTCCGATCATTTCGAACCGCATTAACAACTGGATTTGAGTAAGGCGTTTCCATAGTTGTTCCCGCGAATAGCTGGGGAAATGGTGGTACAACCCCGCAGAGCCTCGCATCAAATAACAAGGCTGCATACTCCAGAAGGTCACCGTTATTCTGGAGACACCATAAAGGACACCACACCTAGGTGTCATTCGGCTTTCAGCACGGTTGTTTACGCTACAGCTTGGGAATCTTCACTTCGGGACCATCCCTGGATAATTGTCCGCAACTGCTTATTAGTTTTTTATTGTATTCAGCAGGAATTCACGGCAGAGGGACCCTCTATCCGCAACCTGAGGGCGCGTTCGGTGTCTTCGTCCTAGGCCTATCGGTTTGATTTTAAAGGTACTAAACAGAAGCAGCACTTCTAACGTTCGCAGAACGAAAGCGGAACTTTCCGTTTTGTACACGATCAAAACTCGAAATATCTCCCCTCTGCATAGAAGTAATAATTATTGCAGAAAATAATATATAAATGTCACCTAAGGTAGGCGTTAGTAACGGTGTCTCTAGAATACTGGACGACCTCCTAGAGCAAGCAGCCTTACCCTTCGCATGCATGGTTCTGCAAGGGTAAATAACCTCTTCTCTAGCAACTCGCTGGAACAACTATAGGAACCCAACAGCGGAATCCAGTTGTAGATACAGTTCGGAATGATAGAATGCGCAGAGCACTCCAAAATTGTTCGGCAAGCAGTGCTGGTCCTTATAGAATTCGGATTGCTGGATCTTCTCGATGATGACCTTCTAATATGCTATGATGCTAGTATTGTCCCCGCTCGCAAAGGTCACATGGGGTGCCTGCACACTCTGTGGTGCCGAAAACACTCAAAGTTCACGCACCTTCCACATCGAACAATGCCTTACCGTGCCGTCAACCTTTTGGGAATACAAAATATATGCGGAACCTTCTCCAAACCGCTACAAGAATAAGCCACAGACAATGATGATGAAACGAAATTCCGACTAACTGCGAGAATAAGACTTCTCAAATAGATGCAACCCTTCCTGAGGATCTCTCCGAGGAGACATACTTCTGGACCATCAGTTGTTGAGTTCACGATGCTGCGGAAGTTTTGGCCGGTTCGAATCGAAGGTCAAAGGCGAGAAATGAGTCAAAAACCACGAGGCACTGCATCAACTGGACGAGAAGATTTGCGGAGCTAGCTCGAAAGCATCCTCTATGCAGATAGTGATTGATTACATAAAATCCAGTCAGCCTTTTTTGGCAAGAGTCCTGGAGTACCTATAATCAAAGTAAGGTATATAATTATAAAAAGAAAGTGAAAAACACAGTTGTACTTCTATTAGAAGCGGTCAATTTTTTACAGAGATCTTTTCTAACTTTGAAAAATTTCGTAATTCAAATCGAATCTTGCACATCGAATGGAAATCCGGATTCTGAACTTTTTCTGATCCAAGTTTATTCGAATTCAATTCATTTACTACTCATAGAAAGCCTACTATACTCACATGATTCCATATTTTCCTTCAGAGATGACGTATTTTCCAGTTCTGAAGAAATGACGATTCATAATATCGGAATACCTCATTTTTCTCCCTCTTTACTCTGTTATAATTATGTCATATATCTGAGGTATCTTTTAGACTGTAATACGGGAGGAAAGTTTAGATAGAAATAATTAACAAGGTTTGTCTGAGAAACGAGCCAAGGTATACGAGCCATGTAAAACTTGGCAAATACATGTATTTGTTTGGATTCATCTATATTCTTGAAGTTGGTTTTCCTTTTCTCTTTGCTTCCTATTCTGGGTTCCATCTTAGTGGTGTTCCCCAATCCTATTGCTAAATATAACAATATCTACAACTTTACAACCATTTTAAATTTCAAGAGAAAAAATGAAAATTACTTTGTGTCCCACCAAAAATTCTTTTTTCCATTAAAAAAATTTGAACTTGCTAGGACATTCCTATTTTCGCATTGTGAAAGTAGTATCTTCTGAATAATCCGTCAGAAGACGTAACGAAGTCTATTTGCAAAAGTCTTTTTATCTTCATGATGGTGCCTCGTTATTGTTTCAATAAAGCTGAAAATGCTCAACAATCTTTTCCTTCCTTTCGAATATGTAGTGCCAGGCGTCGCGTTCTTATATAATATTGTACTTATTCCAGAACTTTACCTTTCACAAGCCATGCCCTTCACTTTAACACTGTGCAAACTTATAGGAGATAAAAAAATTGTAAACCTAAGAGAGATTACCTTATATCAATCTAACTTTCGGTACCATTATTTGCTCTACAGAATGGCGCGTTATCGTATGTGACGTAATCACTAAGTTTCTAATAGCTAAGCACAGACACAAAATACTACAGCATTATCTCGTCTACCCCTTCCTCTTCTTTACCTTTTAGGTCCTCATTCTTCATTGTTCCTCAGAATTCTTACAACTTTTCTCTCTCGTCCCTCTTGTATTCCCATTGCAGATAAACCATCCTGCTTCTCCTATCTAGTTCAGAAGTACCTTACCCTCTCGATCTGCTTCTC
>WSXT02172265.1:5979-22658 GCA_011762715.2 Neuroterus valhalla | reverse complement strand
GCACTCTACAGGCAACATTCCAAACTATATTCAGTTGAGGCGTCAAATTCAACTATTTCTTGGGATATGAAGCTAGCTTCTCAAGATAGTCCTTGTGGATAGTAAGGGAGAACTTGAACTCTTTTTTCAAATCTGTAATGAAATATCCGAATATTAAAACAACATTGATATTGATATTCATACTTATTAATGAAATTCCTTATCATGTTCACGTAACTGAGTACGTCTTAACACAATTACGTGAGCTCAGCTTTCTTCCAGGAAAACACCCTTTCTTGTCTGAGAAATGCTACTTTAGGGCATAAATATTCAATTATTCATTATGAATATGCAAAGAAAATGTAATGCAAATATCGCTTGGATTTTTACCATAAGACTCATAACAATATCAGAATAATAAAGGCAAAAGGCGAAGGTTATTCGAAGCAGTGGAAAAAAATTGCAGTGGAACTAAAGCGATACAAAAAAAGAATTAAAAATAGAAGAATCCTATCACAATCTCCTGAATCCTATGGGATTGATTCTGATACCATTTCAAGTACTATACAACCACTTTCAAATTTTCATAATGAGTTCAAACCCGATCCTTTGGAAAGCACGTAAAATGCCATGAAATATAATGATATTTCTTGAAATCATGAAGAATTTATTGAAACGCTTTGAAAGGATTTTGAATCTGTGAAATGTTCAAGATCTTCGGAAATATTAGAAGAAACTTTTGAGAATCTTCGAATCTTGGATCTCTAAGAACCCTCCTGAATCTTAGGAAATGAGAATCTTTGAAATTTCCATAATTTTTTTGGAATACCTTTGAAATCTCCTGATTTTTTCGAAATGATCTTTTAAATTATTCCAACACATTCTGAGTTCTTCAAAATCTTCGAGAGATCTTTGAATGATTCGAAATCTCTCCAAATCTTTCAAATTTTCTGCCATACTTCTTTGAACTTTCTTGAAATCCATAATAATATTGTGGAATCCTATGAAATCGGGTGAAATGGATGAAATCTGATGATTTCCCCTGAAATTCGTTCTAATTTTCTTAGAAAAAGAAATCCTTCGCCATCCTGGAGAATTCTTCAAAATAAAATATCGAGATCATTTGTAATCTCTTTGTGTCTCAGAAATACTTAAAAAAATCTGAAACCCTTTGCAGTATTTGGAAATCCTCTTAAATCTCTTGGAATCTACGGAAATATCCCTAAGTCTCATGAATCTCATAAAATATTCCGGAATTTTTCGAAACAGCATAGCATTTTCAAAATGAAGTGAAATTCCCACGAATATCTAAAAATCTCATAAGCTCTATGAAATCCCATGAAATCCATAAATTGCTGTAAAAAACTTCGTATGGATCCAAATATTATAAAGTTTCTGGAAATACCTAAAAATCCCGTTCAACTCTTAGGAATTCCTTTGAATCCTTCAAAATATCCTGGAATTTTTTGATTCCATCGAAATCTTGCGAACATTTTTAAATATTCGAAAATCTCTTCGAATCTTTCAAGTTCTTCGGCATATCTCAATTCTCCAATAACTTCTTAAAATCCATTATATTATTATGAAGTTCCGTGAAAAACCATAAAATAGCGTGAAATCTGATGATGCTCCTTGGTATTCCTGAAGATATTTTTAGAAAAAGGAATCATCCGAAATCTTGGGGAATTTATCAAAAAAGTTTATTGAGAGCATTTTAAATCTCTCCAAATTCAAAAAATCCTGAGAAATTTCCTTAAATTCTTTGGAATCCAAAAATATACTGTAAGAATCCTTCGAATTATTCAGGAATACTCTCGAATCCCTCGGAATTGTGTGGAATATCCTAAAAACGTATAAATCCCATTGAATCTTTCGAAATTCCAGGAAATTTCCTAAAACAGCATCGAATTTTCGAAGTACAGTAGAATTCTCGGGAATATTTGAATATCTCTTCGATTCTTTAGAATATTACGATATCCATAAGTTTTTGTAAAATTATTTTCAATGCATCGAAAATTCATGAATTTTGAAGGAATTTCTATGTCTTTTGAAATCAGTAGGAAACTGTTCAGAGTCCCATAAGCATCCTTTAAATCTCTTACTTTCTGTGAAGTTCCTCCGAAATAAATATATATACTATGAAACCTTCAAAGTCCTATTCGATTTCTCAAAATTCTTATGAATTAATCAAGGGAGTCCTTTGCAATCTCATACAATCATTCCCATCCAAAAAACGATTACACTCATCTTTGGTTATAAGACCATCATCAGGGGTTGTCGACTCTATAATCAGCGCAATCAAAATTCAGTTCAAACTGGATTTGGAACAAAGGCCAAGCACGCTTATGTCAACACTCAGGGCCACATGAAGTCTCTGAACTCGGCACGCGGAGAGTCGACAAGTAAACAACTTTAAATACGCAGTACCACCCTGCCTACTCGAGCGATGCCCTTCAGTGTGAGCTGTTAAAGCTCACGCAGAGGGAGACATAAAAGCAGCCAAGCTTGAAGCCAGCACTATAACTAGCGGCCTTACAACCCGAGATAAGTGTTGCCGAAGGCAAACAATTTTTAGAGATGGTACGAAGGTTCAAATTTCCTTTCATCACAAATCGTCTTCTTATTTTTCTAGCCTACGAACAAGATTTGAAAAAGGCCGTAAATTTTGAGTTAAGGCAGCAATTTCTACGCAGCCTCAAACTCAAATACGGTTCTAGCGTAGGAAGTTATCGTAATTATTTAATTTCAAAATTATTCGGAATAACTTTTTTAATGATATAACGATTGTTTCAGATGCGAGTTACTTCTGCTTCATGAGCTTGAGCACAATCGGCTTCGGCGACATGGTACCTGGTTCCTATCCTCACTATAACATTCACGAGTCGAAGAACATAACCATCTGGTTCTGTTCCTGTTACATAATGTCTGGGATGGCTCTGACAGCAATGTGTTTCAACATTCTGCATGACGAAATCGTCCATCGATTGAACCATCAGAACGAGAAGCAAGAACCAGTCAAGACCAGTTCCAGTGTCGACGAGCTCACGTCGACGGATCCCTTTGCTCTCACGTCGTGACAATTTCCTTCCAGCAATTTGTGCCACAGGAACGTTACGGAGGAGAGCCTTTGCGGCGAAGCACCAATCAGTATCTTTTCCCATGAAAACGAAATAAATATCCTGAAGGATTCATATAATCAGGTCGACGTTACCAGAGACTGCAAGCCTATTCTCAAACTCGAGGATCACACAAGTCATTTACCGGCAGTCTACACCCTACCAGAAGTTGATGAAGAGGCGGAGGAAAACACGGAAATGTAACTTCTACTGAAAGTAAAATAAATCTCTTCCCGGAGAGTGCGTTTTCGGGTAAAGACTTCGTGCCTCCAGGATGTTGTAACAGCGATCGAAATTGTTTTATGGCAAAGCACATTAGAGAGGAGATAAGCCCAAATTTTTTAATTGATTATCTTTTTCTTGGTTCTTTACACTCTTGCTTTTACGGACAAAATGTGGACTGGAACTATTCCGGAGTTGGCTGGCGAGCACAGCTTCGCTGAGAACCCCGGTTGAAGCACCGGTAAGCGTGCGCGCGCACAATGGACACGCACCTTGCCTTGCGACCACTCTTTACCGGGCCGATGGTTCTCCGCGAGAAAAGGTGGAGCTGTGCTCACTTGATAGCTTCACGGTTCTGCTAGTCAACTCTTTGTTTGCATACTAAATGCCAAATGTTTCTAACGGATCGACTTAACTAGTATTTAAACTCGTAGACAAATGCGACATTGCTCTGGGCCTTCACTTCTTCTCAATAAATTGTAGCTCTATTTCACATCACTCCTCAATTACTCTTCCTCTTTGGGAATCATTCTTTTGATTTTACCTACTTTGCGCAACTACCTGTTTCATTTAGAATCTCACTGCTCTATTCCATTTGGATTTATTTTAAAACTTTTGTCAGGTATTCCGACTGCTTTACTTTCTTAACGATCATACAGCAGCTGTTGTACCTTCGCTCCGAAATTTCGTTTCTTATTTCCTTCCCTTGCCGTCATCTCTCCTTTTGTTTGACATCGCCGTTTTACTCATTCTGTTTTTGTTCATAATCTCCTAACACATGTTTGTGCAAGCTTCCCTTCTTCTCTCTTCTTAGTTTTCCATCCATCTTTTTTCCTCATCATAAAACTTGGGAAGCATGACTTATTCTCATCACTTGTCTAAGGAATCCCTTATGGAGACTTTACACTCTCTCATGCTCTTTTTGTCCCTAATTTTCACTCCATTACTTAACATATAACACTGGTAAGTCAAACATTCATTATTTTCTCCTCTAGTTCATCGACACATAAACTGGACCATCTGGATGCGCGAACTCGAACGTAGTAGAAAGAAAAGGAGATAGTGCTCTATCCTATGCGCACAGTGACGGCGCTAGCCTTTTGTGGGCCCCGTTTTATTATTCACACTTCCCAAAATCTATTTTTCCGGCAAATACTTCCCGCAACTTTCCCATGTAAGTTTAAGAAATTATTTTTTCGGAAAAATATACTTATCATTGCGTGGAAATGCGCGTGTATGCTTAAACGTGTCTTTGTATATAGGATAATTATGTTCATTTATATTCCATTTTTATATTTCCAATGTTCGAAATTTGGAAATATTTCATGAAATTTTTATAATTAAAGTTTCTCATTTTATTTGGATCAAAATTTCGTATAAAACTTGCAAATCTTATCTAATTGTCAAATGTTTGATGCATGCTTACCAATAATTTATACAATTTTTAACTTAATTTTTAATGTTATTAATTAATTTCTTAAGTAAAATTACCACTATATATAAGCATAGATTTTCATGCAAAATAAATAAGACTAGCTGAATTTAATGAAATAAGTAAATTCATCAATGTAAACTTTAATATATATGACCTTAATTTTGTCCAAGTTCTTTATTATTTCTTAGTCTTATTTTGAAACGAATATTATTTATTATATTGAATGCAGTACATGATATTCATTTCAAAATTAATCATCGACATATAAATATTATATGTCGATGCTGTAAATAAATGTTTTTTTAGGTTATGACGTCAAATCAACAATATAATTACATAATTACCTGTGAAATGAACGCCCGTCACCCACGTCGCTTCGCGTTCGAGAAACGAAGCACATAAAAACCATTTTTTTCGTTATTCGGATTATTTATATTGAAAACTTTAAAGGAGCTTGGGCCGATAAAACCCTGGCTGAGTCCCCATTGAGGGTCCCGCTAACTACTCATACAGGCCTGAGCCAAAACCAAGAGCCAATCCGAAAAAGCGAGACGGAGACAACCGAGGATGCATCCTATGTCCCTTCTTCTCTACATCAAAATGGATGCGCAGTGGACATGAGCGGTCCAGTTTATATGTCGATGCTCTAGTCACCCTTGATCCTTCTTTTCCTCATATACTACCAGCGCCGTAACAAGAGTTTCGGGGGCCCTGGCTCGAGATTTCCTAAGAGGCCCTTGGAAATGAATTTTTTTTTTTTAAAGGTGATTCCGAAGCCTTTTTGAAGTCCATAAACAAAAGGTTCAAATGTTATAAAAAAGTTATCGACGATCTTTTCTAGCTCATACGTTGAAATGATTTCTTTCTGAAAAAAGAAAATCTTCGGAGGCCCCTCAGAGCCGGGGACCCTGGTGCGCCGCACCGCCTGAACATTCCTAGTTACGGCGCTGTACACTACACATGTCCTGTTATTTTACTCGTGCATGCTGAATTCTCTTTCACCTGCAGCTCGTTTCCTGCTTCTACAAATCGAAAATCCAGGTAGAAAACTCCTTCAGCTGAAACACGTATGTCACAGTTAAACTAACAATGTTTTCTAGATTTATTAGAATGACTCAAATATTATATGCAAATTCACAAAAATTGACAGTAATATTTTTTCAAATGTCTCATTTTGCGAACGAGTTTACATATTCAGGGCTTTTTCATTTCACTTTGAAATTTTTGCTCTTTTATTTGATCCGAACAAAATAATGAATTTCAAATAATAAATAATTTGTGGTTGTTTTTAAGGAAGCACCTTGTCGTAAATTTTTTGGAAAATCCCATGTATCAAAATGTGCATTTTTATTGGATATAGAGAGTTGGATATGTAAGAGATTAGAGAAATGTTGTATTGAAAAATTATATTTCCGCATCTCCCCTGGAAATGAGGGAAATTGTAAAACTTTTTTGAACAAAATGTTTGGGATTTTGAGAAAGCTCCACAAGAAATGTCTCGTCCTCTCTCGCGATATTTCACATGTTTTGTGGGAAGCATTCTTAAATTATCTTGAAAAAGAAACCAACTTCTTGATAAAAAAAAGGATGAAAATTTGACTAGGAAGGAGTGAGGAATATAAGAACTGTTCTCACGTGATGCATCCTTTTTGAAAAGTAAAAATATTTCTAATTGGTGTCATTTGACGTGAGATCGAACGTAGGAGTTGGTGCAGAACGACCTTAGCGCATAGACTTTGCTAGTCTAGTAGGCAAAGGAGGGGATAACGCGTTTCTAAGAGCCGAGTTGATTAGACAAATAATTCTAGAACTGATCTTCGTCCAACCAACTTGACTTATAGGGACACGTTATCCCCTCTTTCACCTACGAGACTGTTTGAGTCCACGCTACGCAGTTATAATAAGGAAAACAACCACACTGCCAGAACCCTAAAGTAGCCACGCATGCGCACTGCAATCTACTATCTCTTTCTTCAGTGTGGAGTGTGGGCACTCACTCCCACATTTCTCTCAGGGGATAAGGAGATAGTAAACAATTTGAGGTGCGATTGCCGCCCTCAAAACGCATTTAAAGAGATCGGTTTCATTACTACTCTGTGGTCCACGCGCTGAAGTCGTCGTGCAAAATTACACTCAGTTGGTTTTTTCGACAGTACCTTTTCCTTTCATAATATTTTATTTTATTTTTTGCTTCCAGATAATTAAGTGAAATCATTTTTCTCTCAAGCCATAATCCGCAGCACGATCTTTCCTGAAATTTGATATTCGTAATAAAACCAAACTGTTCAGAATTTTTTTCAACCATCTTACAAAACGTGATTTCTACAAAAATACAAATTGTGAAAATTGCTGAAAGTTTCTAGTTTTAAGCAATTCAGAAAATGTAAAAAAATGAAACCCGATAGAAAAACAAATTCTAATCCATATCATGTGATACAAGTTATTTTCTAATTCAAAAAATGGATATCAGTTTTTTATTTTTTCTGTCGTGTCCAATGTTCAGGTTATCAGAATACGTATGTATAGTGCAAAAGTGCAAATTCATTTACATTTTGTTTTTCAACTTGAAAACTCATTTCTTTAATTGAAAATTGAACTATTTCGTTGAAATTTATTAGAATAGCCACTGTTTGGTTGGAAGTGAAATAAAGAATTCCAATATTTTGTTGCAAGTCAGGAATTTTCTCGCTGGAAATTTAAATGTCTTCAAAAAAATTCGCCTCTTGGCTTCTAAATCGAATACTTCGTTATAATTTATACTCTTTAATTCTTAACACAACTGTTTGTTCAAAGATCTGTTTTCAACGGTTCTGTTAGCAATTTTTTTCAGAAATTCAACTTTCTAATGAGGAATCTATTAATCCTGATAGAAATTTTATTCTTTTCAGTTGCAAAATCATTTTTCTGAATTAAAAACATTTCTCCTTCGGTATGAATGTAATTTTTTTGAGGTAAACATTCAATTATTTTTTCAAAAACGAAATTAATTTAACTTTCAGCCTCAGGCGTTTTATTTCGAATTCAATATAAAGCGTATCCTTTTAATTTCATTCAAAAAAATTGAAGATCATATCACCATATCATATGATTTGATAGCATATTTCTTGAAAAATCACTCTATTTTTCCTGTTCGGATAGCATTCCCGTATTTTATTTTATTTGTGACATTGATCTAAAGGCGAGAGGGAGTGTTCGCATCTACGAAAGTGAGAGGGAGAAGGGGGGGGGGGGTGAATTTTATATCCTCTTGCGGAAAAAGAAAAGAGCAGATAAAGTGTTCCAAATGGCGTTACGTAGTTTTCTAACGGCCCCGAAGTGATTTTGATTTTCTATGAGAATTGTAAGAATATCAAGATCAAATAATGCAAGTGCTGTGCAACGTCCTGATGCTAAAAAAGTTTACAAAGAAACCTAGAATCCAGAAGAAGAATTATGATTTCCTCAAAAAAATAACAGAAAAATCACTGTGGGTTGAGTAGTATTGCTGTCACTATGGGCAGGCAGATCCCCACCCCTTCTCGCATATCCCTCGGCCTCGAGCGGAGGTGCCGCCTCCACCACCTCACCTTCGTTCACGGACGAGGAGTATGCGGGGAGGGGTGTGGATCCGTATGCCCATAGTGACAGCAATACTACTGCGTTGTTTTCAACTGTCTACTGACTGTTTAGGAATCAGTTCAAAACAAACCGTTTCATTTTTTCTTTCTAAATGCTTTTTAGGTAACCATAACTGTTCGTCTGGCCATTTTCTTCCGTGTTTGACGTGAAGTATCTACGGGCCTACCTAGATAGAAACTATGTGAGGATTTTTATATATTTCCGTACAATGGACCCTTGCGATGTAAAATAATTAATAGAGACTAATCAAATCTCTCAATGAAGTCCGGCCATGCAATGTGGAGTAAAAAACTTCTAGAAAAATGTCAAAGAATTGTTGGGACACCTGAGTCTGAAACCGAAAAATATCTTTCAGAACATTGTCCCACAATCTTGTGGATACGGTAAAAATTTGAGCACCAGTAAGAAGTAAGATGAAATTCAGAAATCTGGTAAGAGAGTATATTGACTATTGAAAAATATGATGAAAAATGTTTCCAAGGTTCGACGACCCATTCAGCGTCCCCGTCCGGACGCAACACACTATAAGGTCGAATTCTATGCTCAAGAACAATAACTATTATATTCATACGGCTAGAATGTAATTTATATAAGAAATTTGCGCTTATTCGACTAGAGCTGTGAAAATTTAGTTCCTTTTGGCAGAGTTGGAATTATTCTTGGAAACTCAAAAAGGTTTTATGAATTCACAGGACATGACAGTTGATCAATTTGATCCCGAATAATCCGATCCTCAAGATCGATTTCTTTTTCTGGATTTTGATAAGTTTCAGAGTGGCAGTTCGAAAATAAAATTTCTGATCTCTTCTACGGAGCAAAAACAAAATATATAATATCGCTTAGTAATCGAAAATAGACGAAAATGTTTAGACAGTCGGTAATTTTCGTAAATATGTGATTCTTTGGAAATTTAGCTTTCTCAATTCAGGAAAACGGAATGTTTTTATTATATTTCATCAACTAAAAAATTCAAAATTAGATTGGTTTTGAAAGTTGAAAGTTTTATTTTTGTAGAAATTTTATCTTTTTGTGGTTGCAGATGCAATTTTCAGGTAAAAAGTTAATTTTTTCCGATTGAAAATTGAACTTTTCTGTTAAAGATTCGTCTTTTTAGTTGGTATCAAGTGCTCGTTATTCAAATTTGCAAGCTCTCTTGACCACAAGATCCACTTATACATTTTGTATACAGAATCCATCTTTTTTTTATTGAGGAATTACTTTTTTTTGTTGAAATTTTTTTCTACAGAAAATTGAACGCAACTTCTATTATTGGTTTGAAATTATTAATTATTATTTGATATTTATATAATAATAATTATCTTGTCGAAAGTTAAGCTCGGGTCTTTTTTCCCGGTGTTTTATCACTAGCCACGGACTAAGTCGAGTGCCTGATGGAGTCAAGATGTTAAAAATAAAAAAATTTCAAAAACAAAGATCGAAATTTGTTGCGCAGATATTTTCGCAGGCACAATATTAAGTTATTGGTGTGATATAAAGTTCGTCTCATGATGATGTTGTCATTACACAGCAGCAGAGTTTGTTGAAGGAAACTTAAGTCACCTCTGGATTATTATTGTTATTATTATTATTAATATTATTATTATTATTATTATTATTATTATTATCATTATTATCATTAAAATCTATTATTTCAGTTAAAAGTTCTTCATCTTAGCTGGAAATCCATCTCTCCAGCTAAGAATTAAACAGATTTGTTCCAATTTTGTTTTCCTTCACAAATGCATTATTTCCAACTGAAAACCTATATATTCCATTTCTGGTTAGAAAATTAATTATTTTCAGTCGAAAGATTATGTATTTTGTTTAAATCTGATATTTTGCTCGGTTTTCCACTCACATTCAAATTAAATTAGGCGAACAGACGGAGAAAATCCCAAGATTTTTGGTTCAAAGTTAATTCTCAAATTTTCTTTCAGTCGATAATTATTCTATTCTCCAATGTTTCAAACAAAAAGGTCAAGAATTTTGATATTTGAATGCAAATTTATCCGTTTGTTGTAGAATAATATTTTTGTGTTAAAAATGGATCTATTCCAGTTAAAAATTATTATGGATTTCCAAAGTACATGCAATGCGTTCAAAATTCATCATTCAAGAATTTGATTTATGGATTTGAATTTATTCTTCTGCTGAAAAGTGGGTTTTGTTGAAAATTTTATACTCTCCGGTTAAATAATAATTTTACATACTGAGAATTTAGATATTGAATTTTTGTTTTAAATATATCTTTTTCAGTTTATAATTCGTCTTTCTTCGTGAGGTTTCATATTTCTGTTTTTCATTTCTTGGTTTTCACTTGAAAAGGGAGTTTTTTCTGGTTCAAACATCAACTATAACATTTTTCGATGATAATTCATTGGAGCTCAAAATCATTTAAAATAAAATCATTCAGTTTTTGGTTGAAAATTTATCTTTTTGCGTTGAAAATGAAATCATTTCTAGGAAATTCATGCTTTTTGTTGAAAATTCTTCTCATTTGGTACAAATTTAGTATTGTTTGAAAATCCGAATATTTTGGGCTTGAAGTTTTTTATTCTCGATTCAAAAGTTACTTTTATAATAATTTTCTCTTTTATTGACTGAAGAATCTTCCTTGGTCGAAAATTGAACTTGCTTGTTAAAAATACTTATATTTTTTGCCAAATTAGTCATTTTTGTGAAAAAGATATTCTATAACTATTATTTCAAAAATATACCCGATCTTGATAGAATAATAATTTTTCATAATTTTCAATTGATGTTTACTCGTTCTTTGCAAAAAATTCTGTTTGGAAATTAACTTTTTCTTCCCTTTTGCTTGATATCAACTTTCACTATTTATTCACTATTCGCTTCACTAATTATTCACTATTTTTGGTTGAAAATTCAACTATTTTTCATTGGAAGTTTATTTCTCTTGCTTGAACAGTTATTTCGTTAGTATTTTTCTTCTTCATTGACTAAAGAATTTTACTTGGTATAAAATTTAACTATTTGGTTGAAAGCACTTTTACTTTGTTCGAAATTTGCCATTTTTGTTAAAAATGTATTCTTTGCAATAAAGTTTATTCCTCTGCATGGAAATGTGACTATTTTTTGGAAAACATACCTGATTTTGATTGAATAATATTTTCCATTATTTTCAATTGGTGATTCGTCGTTACTTGCATGAAATTCTTGTTCTTCAGTTTGAAAACTGATCTTTTTTCCTTTTCGGTTAAATCAAACCTTTTCAATTTCATTTTTTTTTAAACATATCAACTATAACATTATTTTACAAAGATTCTTCGTAATAAATTCGCATTAAAAATATTCTGATTGAATTTTCGAATAAAAATTCATCTTCTATGATTGGAAATTAAACTTTTTTCACAAAAATCCATGCATTTTGTAGGAATCCATGTAACGTAGAAATTCAGTAGTTTTGGTTGAAAATCCAACTATTTTTGATCGAAAGTTTATTTCTCTTGTTTGAAAAATTATTTTGTTAGTATTTTTCTTTTTCATTGACTAAAGAATCTCCCTTGGTCCAAAATTCAACTCTTTTGTTGAAAGTACTTGTATTCTGTTCAAAATTTGTCATTTTTTATGAACATGTATTCTATGCAATCAAATTTATTCCTGTGCATGGGAATGTGACTATTTTTTCTAAGATATACCCAATTTCGGTTGAATAATAATATTCCATAATTTTCAATTGATGGTTCATCGTTCTTTGCGTAAAATTCTTCTTTTTCTGTTTGAAAACTGATCTTTTTTCCTTTTGGGTTAGAACAGACTTCTTCAATTACAAATTTTTTTCAAACATACCAACTACAACATTATTTTCCAAAGATTCTCCGGAATTAATTCATATTTAGAATAAACTGACTTTTTCCATTTCGAAATTTGATTCTTTTATTAACATATAAACCAAAACATTATTTTCCAGGGATTCTTTGGAAATAATTCAAATTAAAAATATACCGATTCAATTTTCGATTGAAAATTTATCTTTTTGCTTGGAAATTAAACTTTTTCATGAACTTCGCAGAAAAATTCTTCATGTTCGGTAGAATTTAGTCTCTTCCGTTAAACATTTGGCTATTTTTAATGAACAGTCGATTTCTTTTTATTATGAAGTCTTCTGATTTGTTGAAAATTTAACTTTTTTTTTGTGAAAAGAACGTGTTTTTTTTGTCTTTTTTTTGTAGAAAATTCGAAAATTTTGTTGATATTCTTCTCTTTTTATCGACAAAGAAGTCTCGATCGTCAAAAATTATACTCTTTGTTGTAAATTTGTCTTCTCAGTTTGAAGATTCCACTCTTTTGGTAGATTTTTAATCATTTTGGGGTGAAAACGCAATTTTTACGCTAACCAATTATTCTGATTTGGTTTGAATATCATCTATCACATTTTCCGTTAAAATTCATTTTTTTTTTTTTTTTTGGTAAAGATTCGACTAGGTAATTAAAGTTGCACTCCTTTCTTAAAAAAAATTTCTGTTGCAAATTCATATTTTTGATTAAAAATTTTAACAATCCATTTTTGAATGGATGGATTTTTGGATGAATCTTATTTGTGAGAAATTCATATTTTTGATCAAACTACTTTCAATAATGAGTATAACAACAACTGCCACTCGACCAATATAAAAATTGGCTCTTAGACAAACTATTATTTCTATATTTGACTTTCCTTCATTAAATTTTGAACCCCACTGGTATGCCCCTTATAATATTTATTTCAACTTGGAAATAAATAAACAATTATAAAAAGAGGAATAGGTAGCAACTTATAAAAAAGATTCTTCAAATTATCACAATATTGATTATTGTCACAGCTCTAATCGCATTGTTTAATATTATTAATTAAGACTGCTATCGACGGTAGCTGTAAAATGTATACAGTTTTAAAGATTAGGTATGTTAACAGTGTAAAATAAAAATCGGGTTTTTATTATGAGTGTAATAAGAGAGATTTGAAGAGGAACTCAGTTGTTCAACTAAAACCGATCTACTTGTACGTATTTAATTTATATGATGTTTTGTGCTGCACAAACTAAATGACTGACCACAAGTATTATAAATAAATAAATAAACAATCAGATGTAGGAGGCCACTTTGGTTTCTTAACATATCATACCATAAGATCTGAAGAATAAATCTGATATGAATCCAGAAATCGAAACTCTTAATGCGATCATTGGCAAAAATATTATGTATAAACAATAAAAAATGGTTTTTTAGAAGATCTAAGACAATCGTGAATGTAATAAAAATTTACATTAATGTCACTCCGCATCTGGATTGTTAAAAAACGCTGTGTGATTCTAATTTTCTTGTGGCAGAAAAGAAAAAAATGGCAGTCAATAGTCTCCACTATTTAAGAATAAAATGTATAATAAATATATGTCAAAAGTAGCTTCTTTTGAAAATTATTATCGAAAATTTATGAATTCTATTTTTGTTCCAGACCCGATACCCCATTTCCGATTCCCGAGTTAATTGAATCCCAAAACCATTATTGTATAACTATTATCATCGAACAAACGAAGGTGAAGGAAAGTTTTGTCAGGGAAAAGAAGAGATCAGGAAATGAGGTAAATTGACGGAGTGTCGGAAGTGGAAGAGACACAAGGGACGGGAGTGGATCGTGGGAACGTAAAAGGAGGAAAAGCGGGAAAGGGAAAGTAAGGGATAGGGTATAGATGGGTGGGGTAATGAGACTTAACGAGATCAAGAGAAAAGTGAGTGAGCTAGTGAAGGTTTGGTGGAAGCGGAGGGGAATCATGAAGGGAAATGGATAAAAGGAATGAGAAATAAGTAGAGAAGAGGTGATGAAGAGTAGAGTAGAATTAAAATGAGGGATCGAAAAGTGAAAGGAAGACCGAGAATATTGGTAAGAACTGAATGGAGAGATTCAAGCAAAAGGTAGATGAGAGGAAAGAGTTAGGGAGTTAGGCAGTTAGAAAAGGCAGTTAGGGAACTAAGGGGAAATGCTGTTGAGGATGAGAGTGGAAGTGTAGGCAAGTCAAGGAAGGAGAACGTGTGTGAGAAAAAGTGAGTCTATTGATAGGGAGTGACAGGAAGTCTAGTGATAATTAGTAATATATTGAAAGCAAAAATGAGTGAAGGGTAGAGAAAGTGATTGCAGAGAAAAGCGAAAGAGTGGATTAGGGCTCGCAGAAGGGAATGAGTAAAGAGAAGGTGAATGAGAGTACGATAGGAAGAAAATGAAAGATTCAAAAGAGAAGGAAGGAAAAATAGAGAGAGAGAGGAGAAGTAGAAGGTGCGAGTTGTGAGGGAAGGATTGAGGGTAAGGTAGGTATAAGAATAAACGTGAAAGGGAAATTTTTTATGAGAGAAGAGAGGATGATTAGTGAGGAGGAATTCGTGGACGGAAACGGTAGGTATAAGGAGGTAAGAAGGAGTGTGGCCAAGGATAAGAGAGGATGTGTAAGGAAGTGAAATAAGGGAAGGTGATAGAAGAGATACTGAGAGGGAGGGCAGCAATAGCTATAGGTAATACAGAGGTAGGTAAAGTGCGTCGTGTAATAAGAAATTTGATATAAGAGGGGTAACAGAGTGTGTCTAAGGAGGAAAATAAGGCAAGGAAAGGTGATAGAGGAGGTAATTGTACGTTTGAGCGTGTGAGGGGAGCAGAAGATGGTCTTGCCAAAAGGAAAAGTTTGGTAATGAGACACAAGTAAAAAAGAAATAGGAGGGTAATACAGTGACAAAAGGAGTGAGAAAGGTACTTGAGGAAAAAGGCAGGAAAGTAAAGAAGGGAAGTGTGATGAAAGAGGAAGTGAGTGGTATAGTGTCGATAGGTAGGGTTATCAAACATAATGATATCGTAGGAAAAGTGAAAGAAGTGTTCGTGAAGCGATCCGATAGAAGGGAAATGAATAAATGGAATGAAAAATGAGTAGAGAAGTGGTATAGAAGAGAAGAGTAGAATTAAAAATAAAGGAATCGAGAAGTGTAAGGAAGACTGGAAAGATGGATAAGAACTGAATGGGGAGGTGCAAGCCAAAGGTAGATGAGAGGAAAGAGGGTAAAAAGTCAGTTGGGGAACTAAGTGGAATGACGTTGAGGATGAGAGTGGAAGCGTAGACAAGTCAAGGGAGGAGAACCTATGTGAGAGAAACTGAGAGAAAGGGATAGTAGTGATAATTAGTAATATATTGAGAGAAAAATTGAGTAAAGGGTAGGGAAAGTGATTGCAGAGAAAAGCAAAAGAGTGGATTAGGGCTGGGAGTAGAAAATAAGGGGTTCAAAGGAGAGGGAAGGAGAAATAGAGAGAGGAGAGAAATGGAAGGTGAGAGTTGTGAGGGGAGGATTGAGGGTAACGTTGGTAAAATAATGAACGTGAGAGGAAAATTTTGTGATGGAAGAAGAGAGGATGATTAGTGAGGAGAAATTCGTGGACGAAAAACGGTAGGTATGAGAAGGTAAGGGGAGGCGACTTCAGGGATAAGAGAGGAAGTGTGATGGAGTGAAATAAGGAGAAGTGGTAGGAGAGATACTGACATGAGAGGAAGGGCAGCGATAGCTAGGAGTAATAGAAAGGTGGGTAAAGCGCATAGTATAATGAGAAATTCAATATAAGGGGGTTAATAGAGTGTGTCTGAGGGGGTAGATAAGGCATGAAAGGTGATAGAGGAGGTAATAGTACGTTTAAGGATGTGAGGGGGAAGATGGCGGTCTTGCCAAAAAGAAAAGTTCAGTAAAGGGATATGAGTAAAATTGGAATAGGAAGGAAATACAGTGAAAAAAGAGTAAGAATGGTACGTGGGGAATACTATAAGGAAGTGGAGGAGGGGATGAAGACAAATAAATTTCAAAGAGAATAAGGGGTAAGGAGATGAAAGAAGGTGACGAGAAGATAGGTAAGAGTTGTGAGGGAAGTATTAAGAAAAGGGAGGTGAGGAAAAATGGGCTAGATCGGAAATCACGTGATTTAGAAGAAGAGGAAAAATGACGTCATGGATAGGAGTGAAAGTGCAAGGGAGTGTAGAAAGAAAAGTGCTGGGGGGAAAATGAGGAAAAGGGTAAGAATAGGCGTAATGATACGAAGCGAAGCAATGAGAAGAAAAGTGAGTGAGGCGTAGGGGAAAAGGTTGATCAAAGTTTTGAAGGAAGGGTTGAGGGAATGGTTAATTAGAGGAATGAAAGTATAATGAGGATTATGTAATGGAAGGAGGGAGGACAACAACCGAGAGAAAATTCGGGGGGGGGGGGGGGGGGGGGGAGGGGGGGGAGAAAAAAAAAAAAGGAGGGGGGGGAAAGGGGGGGGGGGAGGGTGGGGAGAAGAGGAAAATATT
>WSXT02172264.1:0-39065 GCA_011762715.2 Neuroterus valhalla | reverse complement strand
AGTCGACATTTCGCTTTTGAGTTTCACAAGCTTTTTATACAACTGTAGAGAGGTACAAAAGCCGAGCGCGTAGCGCGAAGGTAACTCATGACCGAGCGCGAAGCGCGAGATCCGGAAGACGCGCGCCCTAGGCGCGCTCAAACTTGCGAGCGAAGCGAGCTGCGCGCGAAGCGCGCGATGAGAATGTGCCCGCGCAACGGGCAGATTTTTTTTAGAGAGATTTAGCATCTAATTTCAAAGAGAATAATTTTTGAATTTTCTTTTGTTTAAACTTTTATTCTAATTCAAAGAATGAAGAAAAAGGAGATTTTTTCTTTGTTTATTTCTGGGAAGATATTTGTTCTATGATCAGCATTGCCAGACTTTATGCATGGAAGTAGGTGGAAGCAGAAAAAATGACATTGGTAAACAAATTTTCATGAACAAATTACCTGACAAACAGTCCACAATATGGATAATTCGTTTGCAAATTGAACTTTCGCTTTTAAGTAACTTACTTTCATTGAGAAATAATACTTGGTCACAGGAATTTTCGTCTGATATTTTGATTAATTTTTTGAACAGATTATATAAACAAATGCCCAGTATGAACGTTATGGGGCAGAGAGCAATCCCTTTTACTCCTGAATGTACACAAATTATGTACCTGGTGATGTTCTATGATGGGGAATCATCATCGCATATTTCAATATTTTAATAAAAAAAAAATGTGAACAAATGCCAAGTGTGGACATTGAAAGGCAGCAAGATATCGTTCTTCTCCAAATTTTTTTCAACTCTCTTTGCCAGTGATGTTTATGATGTCTTTAGTGATATTGAATTATGAACAAATTATATAAACAAATGCCAAGTAAAAACATTCCTTGAAAGGAAGGAACAACTTTTTCTCCAAACATTTTCCAAATTATGTCATCCGTAATGCTGAGTCGTGAAAAATAATTACTAATACTTTCTATTAATTTCATATGAAAATTATATAAACACTTGGCCCGTTCGGACATTTGAAGGCAGGAAGAAATTTTTTTCCTCCTAATTTCCCTCGATTCGTGTCAACAGTAATTTTTGATTTATGTCACCGGTGATATTTAGTGATATGAAATTATCATCCGATACTTTTCAGTAATTTCATGAAAAAATTGTATAAACAAATACCCAGTTTGGAAATTCAAAAGCAGGAGGAATTCGTTTTTCTCCTTATTTTCCTCGAACCATGTTCTCAACGATGTTCAATGATCAATGATGTTCAAGTTATCATCCAGTATTTCATCTGAATTTTTTCAACGAATTATATAAACAAATTCCCAGTGTAAACAATCACAGGCAGGAAGAAATTACTTTTTCTCCTAACATTTCTCCATTTATGTCACCGGTGATGTTTAGTGATATGAAATTATCATCTGATACTTTTCAGTAATTTTATGAACAAATTATGTAAACAAATGCCCAGTTTGGACATTCAAGAGTAGAGAGGATTCGTTTTTTCTCCTTATTCTCCTCAAATCATGTTGTATGTGATGTGTATTGATGGGAAATTATTATCCAGTATTTTTCGTAAATTTCATAAACAAATTTCACAAACAAATTATATAAACAGTTTTCTAGTGTGAACATTTGGGACTAGAAAGAAATTTTTCCTTCTAATTTTCCTCGGATCATGTCGATGGTAATATTTGATGATTGAAAATTATTATCGGATATTTTAAATAACTTCATGAACAAATTGTATGAACAAATGCCCAGTATAAAAATTCACAGGCAGGGAGGAATCACTTTTTCTTTTAATATTCCTCCAATCATGTCACTGGTGTTGTTAAGTGATAATAAATTATCATCCGATACTTTTTATTAATTTTGTAAACCAATTATGTACACAAATTCCCAGTGTGGACATTCCAAAGCAAGAAGAATTCGTTTTTTTTCCTAATTTTCCTAAAATCATGCTGCCAGTAATGTTCAATGATCAGCTCTCATTATATAGTATTTTTTATCAAGCTCATAAACAAATTATATAAACAATTGTCCAGTGTGGACATTTGAAGGCGGAAGGGAATTTTTTTCCCTTATTTTCCTAAAATTATGTGACCAGTAATGTTAGATGATAGGAACTTGTCATTTTATATTTACAAGAAATCCCATGAACAAATCATAAATCAAATGTAAAAGTTCGTTAATTACAGATCAAAAGAATTCTTCAATAAAAATAATTAATGGCGCCCGCAAGATTGATTGATGGAAAATTATCAACCAATATTTTTTAAAGATTTCATAAACAAGTTATATAAACAAATGATCAGTGTGGTCATATAAAGGCGGGAAGAAATCCCTTTTTCTCTTTATTTCATCAAAAAAGGTCGCCAGTTATGTTCAGTGATGGAAAATTATCGCCCGATATTTATCATCAATTCTATTAACGAATTATATGAACGAATAGCCAGCTCAGACATTTAAAGACAGTAAAAATGTTGTTCCCTTATTTTTCTAATGTTGTTTTGATTTATTTCCATTAAATAAAGACTTCGTTTACAAAATTTTTAAACAATATTGTATGATAGTTTTTCATCATTAAAAGTCATGGGCGGCCTATTTAAGGACAATTAGGGAAAAATCATTTTTCCCAACCTTTTATTGCTAATGCCTATATTTTGAAGGTATTTTTTATTTGCACTTTATATTCATTTTTTTAATCCACGAATTCTTCCTCTCTCTCTCTCGTTTGCGGAGAAATCCTTCTCTTTTGATGACTTTTTCGATTAAAAATTTAAATATTCAGTAAAAAAATATTTTTTATGAAAGAAATGCAAATTTTTGACTTGATTTACCAACAGTTTTGAAGAAAACTCGTCTTTCTGGCTTAAAATTTTGAAAATTTTGTGGAACATGAAATTGTCCGGCTCAAGCAACATATTTTTGTATTAAAAAACTTTTTTTTTTTACAATTCGTCGATTGTTCAGAATTAGGAGGGGTCTCGTTTGAAATTCGTCTTATGTGTGAAATAATAATCTCCTTAGTAAAAAAACTCATTTTTTAAGATAATAATTTGATTATGGTGTTAAATTGTTTGTTTTCTTGTCTGTTGAACATTCATAGTTCGGTGTTAAAAATGAGAATGTCTCCTAGATGGCTATTCTTGTTTTTTGTTACAAAACCTACCTTTCTGTTGAAAATTCATCTTTCTGAATTTAAATTCATCTTTTTGTTTTGTTCAACTATTGGTTTGAAAATTATTTTTATTCTTGCTCGAAATTTTTCGTTGTTAAAATTGAAACTATTCTATGCGTGATTCAGAATCTATCGCTCTGAGTTTGAAAATTCAGCTATCCGGTTGAATATATATCTGGTATAGAATATATAATTGATCTTTCTAAAAAAATGTCATTTTTTGTTACAAATTCAACTATTCGTTTAAGAGTGCACTTTTATGTTGAAAATTGATATTTGAGAGCTGAAAGTATAACCGTTTTGTAAGACATCAATTTTTTGGTTGCAAATTCGACTTTTATCAGTAGAACAATAATCTTCTGTTCAAAAACCTAATTTTTCGGGTTCGAAATTGATCCATTTCGTTGAGAGTAAACTTATTTGTTCAAATTTCCCATCATTGTATTATGAATATAGCTGTATTGTAGAAAATAAGTATTTTGTGCAAAAAAAATTCAACAAGTTAGTAGAAGACTGCACTATTCAGTTGAAAATTAATCATGTATGTTGAAAGGCCCTTTCTTTTGTAAAAAACAGTTTTCCCGGATGAAGATTCATTTAAAGATTTTTTTTCCGCAAGCCATTTGGCCCACTTTCGTATTGAAGCCAGAATCGCCTCAAGAATTCCCCATAAAATAAAAATGTAGATTTTAACTTGAACTTTCATAAGGAACGGATTTTCTCTAACCTACTTTATTGCTCTTCCAGCATCATATTAAATAATGGAAAGGGTAATGTTCTAGGACTGGAGGATGTATTTTAGTCACTCGAGAAAAGAAGCGAGATGGATCAGCAGAAGACTGTAGTCCAGTAAGAACAAAGTTCGCGAGCGAGAAATACTTTCTCCCCGTATTGCAGTGGTAGACAGTATTTCTGACTTCCGCTGCGAAAGCTTCTTTTAGTCCTTATAAAGACCTTATACTTCAACAGAGTGTGTGTTTGACAGAGACTGTGAAGAAGAGCAAGGGCCCAAAGTCGCTTGTGCCGAGATTCTTGTATCGTTGCATATACTTTCTTCCAAGCTCCTTTTTCCAACTATAGGAAAAGTATTCCTTCTTCTTTTTTTCCCTTACATGCACATATTTTCACTTCAGACTTTCATTTACTTTTTCCAACCATTTCTTTAGTGGTCAACTTCTGGGTACGTTACCATCAGTTCCTCCCGAATACACTTACTATGTTCATCGTCCTCCATCCATCCTCTAAATATGACCAAAAAATCTCAGCTAGTTTTTTTCACTTTCGCCAACCAATTTATCATCGACACCGCATCCTTTGAGAATCTGCTCATTCCTCATTTTAAATATTCGCGTTCTACCGCACACCCTCCATAGGAACTGCATGCCAACGCTCACCATCATCTGCAAAACGTTGACTGATTTTGTTGCTTACATCACCATGCTTTACAAAACTTTTTACATCAAATGCTGAACTTCAACATCCGTCCACACTTCATACACTATCATCCATCCATACCTTATTACTATGACCAATCGCTCACTCGCCCCCATTGCCTTGCTTCCCTCGTTTCACCTCGCATGCATTTCCCTATCTTCTCATCTACTATACCTTATTTGCTATTCCTAATCTACAATTTACATTATTTACATCCCTCTGACATCTACTTCTTCCCCTTCTTACACAACTATCTTCATTTCTCCTCCTCTTTCCTTCTTCTCCATCTTGCCCAACACCCCCTTCGCCCATTCAATCGCCCTTATCTGCCCTTTTTAATGCAGCATTAATTCTATGCTGATTCCACTTTTATCCGCCTCCTTACATTCTTCTAATCAGTGTTTCACCTTTGCATACCTCTTTTCCCACAATTCGCACATTCTCTTTTCCTGCGGAAGCCAGAACCTATTAGTGCCCTCCATGCTTCCCCATCTAAAACTTGATATTATCTCCTGACTTCCTATCTCTCCTTTCTCACACAAATATCGTGCTCTCTCCAATGGCATAATCCACCCATATTTCTCATTATACCTTGACTAATTTATCCTCTCCTCCCCTTGTGCCGTCTCTCTCTCTCCATCCCATTCATCCTAACCATCTCATACACCTTTCTTCCCTCCTCGTGACTTCTTCTCACTTCACCCTCTTGCGGAACATTTTTTCAAAAATACCTTTCTCTCTAATCCTCCATCTTTCCATTTCCTCTCCTGTTCTCCTTCCACCAATACTCCCTCATCATCCTACTTCCCCTCTCTTCCATAAATTTCTCCCCATACTTACAATTCCAGCTACCTGCCATAATCCCGTAACTCATATCCCTGTCTCTTTTCTCACAATATAACTAGGTGTACTTCTATAAAACCCCAGTGACCATCTGAGATACCTTTTTCGAACCCTATTTACCTCCTCGCTCTCCTTCTTCCTTCCATATCTCTACTCTAAACAGAAGCACGCTCATCACGAGGGAGTCAAACAGCTTCACCCTCCCTTCAAAGTCATCTGCAACAATCTCTTTCCCAATTCTTACACCTGTCTCATCACAATATTTGCCCTCCTTACCCTCTTCTTCATATGCCCATTCACTCCTCTATTCTTCCGAAATAGGCACCGCAGGTACACGAATTCTTTTACCTCCTGTACCCCAGTCAATTCTTGATCTGTTTTGTTACAGGATGTTCAGAACGGATGTCATGAATTGAAATAAATGTTTGAATTTTGCGAATATATAGATATGTTGCTTCTAGTTGACCGGGGAAATTGAAAAACTTGACCATGGAGAACCGGGAAATGACCGGGAATATGAAATCTTCTGCCGAATCGCCACCCTGATATATTGAATATCCATAGGAACATAACTCATCCTTGTATAGTGCCCTGGCTGACATGAAACCAATCACTCAGTTGTCCATTCACTCTCACACTTTCTTCCCTACCATAGGTCCGTCAAGCTAGAACCTCGACAATAAGAATTTACGTTTTCAATACACCATAATTTACGGCTTTCAAAGAATCTTTTTAGGCGAAAATGGCGTTGAATATAGTCACGAATATCTATTTAAAAAATCAGGTTATATATTGAGGGTTAGTTTTGACCATTGAGGGTTATTTTTGGAAAATTGAAATTTAGTACATTAAGGAGTCGTGAAAAATCCGTAAACAATAGCCAAGAACATATGTTGAAAAAACCAGGTTTTATATTTGAGGGTTGGTTTAGACCATGAAGGGTTGTTTTTGGAAAATTGAAATTTAGTACATCAAAGAGTCGAAAAAAAGCCGTAAAATATATCTAAGAATATTCGTTGACGGAAGCAGGTTTTATATTTGAGGCTTGGTTTCAACCGTGAAGGGTTTTGTTTGGAAAATGGAAATCTTGTACGTTAAAGAGTCGTAAGAAATTGAAAAATATAGCCAAGAAAATTTGTTGAAAAAAGCAGGTTTTATATTCGAAGGTTCAGTTTTGACCATGATGGGTTGTTTTAGGAAAATTGAGATTTATTAAATTAAAGAGTCGTAAAAAACCGTTAAATATAGCCAAAAGTATTTGTTGAACAGGCAGGTTTTATGTTTAAGGGTTGGCTGTGACCATGAAGGGTCGTTTTTGGAAATTTGAAATTCAGTAGGTTAAAAAGTCGTAAAAGAGCCTTTAACCAAAGCCAAGAATATTCGTTGAAAAAACCAGGTTTTATATTTGAAGGTTAGTTTTGACCATGAAGGGTTGTTTCTGGAAAATTGGAATCTAGTAAATTAAAGAGCCGTAGAATATAGCTAATAATATTTGTTGAAAAAAGCAGGTTTCATATTTGAGGGTTAGTTTTCACCATGAAGGATTGTTTTCGGAAAACTGAAATTCATTAAATTTGAGGATCGTAAGAGGCTGTCAAATATAGCCAAAAGTATTTGTTGAAAGAAGCAGGTTTTATGTTTGAGGGTTGGCTGTGACCATAAAGTGTCGTTTTTGGAAAATTGCAATTTAGAACAATAAAGAGTCGTAAAATACCCGTTAAATATAGCCAAGAATATTGGTTGAAGAAAGCAGGTTTTATATTTGAGGGTTGGTTTTGACCATGAAGGGTTATTTTTGGAAAATTGAAATTCAGTAGGTTAAAGAGTCGTAAAAAAGCCTTTAACTAAAGCCAAGAAAATTTGTTGAAAAAAGCAGGTTTTATATTTGAGGGTTAGTTTTGACCATGAAAGGTTGTTTCGGGAAAATTGAAATCTAGTAAATTAAAGAGCCGAAGAATATAGCTAAGAACGTTTGTTGAAAAAAGCAGGTTTTATATTTGAGGGTTAGTTTCCACCATGAAGGGTTGTTTTCTGAAAATAGAAATTCATTAAATTAAAGAATCGTAAGAAGACGTCAAATATAGCCAAAAGTATTTATTGAAAAAGCAGGTTTCATGTTTGAGGGTTGATTCTGACCATGAAGGGTTGTTTTTGGAAAATTGAAATTCAGTAGGTTAAAGAGTCGTAAAAAAGCCTTTAACCAAAGTCAAGAAAATTTGTTGGAAAAAGCAGGTTTTATATTTGAAGGTTAATTTTCACCATGAAGGGTTGTTTTCGGAAAATAGAAATTCATTAAATTAAAGAATCGTAAGAAGACGTCAGATATAGCCAAATGTATTTGTTGAAAAAAGCAGGTTTCATGTTTGAGGGTTAATTCTGACCATGAAGGGTTGTTTTTAGAAAATTGAAATTTTGTACATTAAAGAGTCGTAAAAAAGCTTCAAACTATTGCCAATAATATTTGTTGAGAAGACCTGGTTTCATATTTGAGGGTTAGTTTTGACCATGAAGGGTTGTTTTTGGAAAATTGCAATTTAGTACAATAAAGAGTCGTAAAATTCTCCGTCAAATATAGCCAAGAATATTGGTTGAAGAAAGCAGGTCTTATATATGGGGGTTATTTTTTACCATGAAGGGTTGTATTTGGAAAATTGAAGTTTAGTACATTAGAGAGTCTTTAAAAAGCCGTAAAATAAAACCACGAATATTTTTTGAAAAAAGCAGGTTTTATATTCGAGGGTTAGTTTCGACCGGGAAGGGTTGTTTTCGGAAAATTGAAATTTAGTAAATCAAAGAGCCCTAAAATAAAGCTGAGAATATTTTTTGAAAAAAGTAGGTTTTATACTTGAAGGTTGGTTTTGACCGTAAAGGGGTATTTTTGAGAAATTTAAATTTAGTACATTCAAGAGCCGTAAGAAAGCCGTAAAATAGGGCGTGGTTGTTTCCCTATCTTGAAACATTTTCCATGTGTTGGAGTTCCTTGCTTGATGTCCAGTGAACACCCTATGCTTAAGACTTCATTTTTGAAAGAACTTGTGAAGCCATTAATTTTTGATTTGCGTCTAAAAATAGTCGTAAATAAGCCGTAAATTATGGTGTATTGAAAAATGTAAATTTTCATTTTGGAGGTGCTAGCTTGACGAACCTTACTTTTTCAAATGGAGGACAGACTTCCCAATAGTGAACCTTAATATCCAAATAATGTCAGAAATGGGTGTTCAGCTTGATCATCTGAGAGTGTCAGCTTGATAATCCTTGATCTTTGAACTGATGATCCTAGATTGGTTGCAAGAGTACCCAGGAGTGTAAGTTTATTATTCCAGGCTGATGGCCAAATCTTACTGAGCTACACGAGCTTGAAACATTGAGAGTACTGAAAAGTTCAGGAATCGATGTAGAAGCTCATCACAAATCGGGCAACTTTCGTTCTTGTTTCAGCAAACGACGCAGTTTTGATCACTTTCTCTGTCCAGAATGTTGAGTACACGCACTGATTCTTGTCTCAATTTGCTTTGAAGCATCGAATTGGACGTTAAAGAACGGAACAAAAAACATTTAGGTTCCTCACTACCATGTCTTCTTCATTTAATCAACCTGTACAATCTTATTTGAAATCTAAGCGAGTAGTCTGAGCTAATGAAAAATATGTTTCACACGCCGAACATTACGCTGGATGGAACACGCTCTTGCATACTCCAAAAATGCGTTTCTGATATTGGATGTATTCGCTGAACGTTCGGAAGCAGTTGCGACGTCCTAACGTCTCATCAGTTCGCAAGTAAAAAATAATCAAACCCAGTTTGTCGATTTGATCATTCTGATTGTGAGTCTGATCACCTGTGGATATTCAAACAAACTTAAAAAGTATGGCTTTCCTTACTATATAGAAAAAATTATGATTGACTCTTGGTACTCTCAGGAAGATCAAATCAACTATCATAGTTCTAGTACTACCCTCTTTAGTCGTCTCAACCCATTTTCAAAATAATTGCCCTTTTTCTCTGAAGTCTCTCTTCATTCTTGAGTTGTAGGAAAATTCGTCTTCATTCAAAAATTGACTCCAAGATTATCTCCAATAATCCTTACGACGGAATGTAGATCCTGCTTCACCAGGGTGACATTATTCTAGGATGGCGCATGACATCTAACCAAATTCAGCTCCTTTATTCTCCTTTTTGAGTATAATTTTGTCGCGGGTGATTTGGGAAGCAATATCCGAGAAAGTTTGATGATCAAGGGTTGACTGTTAACCGCTTGGCAGCAGAGGTAAATATTATATTTAACGAGCACTCGAATGAAAGACTATGAGTTAGATCAAAAGTTTTATGAGCTGCAGTCAATCATTCCCCCCATAAACTGAGAGTCCTGACAACGATCCTGAGATGCATCATCTCTCTAGTCTCACTGCCTGCATGTGGTTTTACGGCCCCATGATGAACTCTCATAGAACTCAAGTGTCTTGGCATCTACATGTAGGTATTCATTCACGTATATTGAGAGCAGAATCTGGATTCCAGTAGGAGGAAGTCTCCACAAGTAAAACGGCACTCAAGAGGCGATGGTGACAAAATTCCGTACATTCGTACTATTCCTTGTGAGTTAACTGATGCTCTCAGTGAGTTTTACTGAGAGGGAAACTGGAGTCGTTATTAGGTGCTCCTCCATGGAAAACATAACGACCTTTAAATTCAGTCGGATAATTTCCGCTGCTCGTCGAAAGGCGCGAGCGAGTGACGCGGAGGTGTAATTAGAGGAGCCCTGGCTTCGCCGTACCGGAAGGAAGGTTTTACCGTCGATGGTGGTCTTCCTCGCCGCAGAAACTTTCCTGCTCTTTCCCTAAGGATATATCACTTCTGGTCCCCTTCCTCTCAACTCCCATAGCCACATTTTGCGACCAAATCTTCCGTTCCGATGGCAGCTACAAATATGATAGGGATCTTATGCAATCTTTTATTAGTGTTATGGAAGTAACAACAATAACCTTTTCTATCTCTCTCCTGTCCAAGGAATCGAACGCCGCTCTAAGGTCTACGAACATAGCTACCATTTCTCCTCCCCCCTTTTCAATCCTCCTATTTACTTTATAATTCACAACGTATATGTTGTCCGTCACCCCTATCCTTTTCTAAACCCCGTCTGATTTGGTGGTAGTATCTCTTTTTCCTCATTTTCTCTCTTTAATCTCTCCGATCATACCGTTACATACACCTTGTATAAGGTTGGCATGAGCGTCACTTCCCTACAATCCTTGACCTCCTCTCCCTTGCCTTTTTTCAATATCGGTACCACTACCTCTTCTTTCCATATCTCTGGCCAACCCTCTTCTCTCCATACTCTATTGCACATTATCCATGCCCATTCCTTCAGTTCCTTTACCCCATATTTCTATACTTCATTCAGAATTTTACCCAGACCTGGAGCTTTTTCCACTTTCATTATTCCTAAAACATTGATTATTTCTTCTCTTGTTATATCCTCTTCCTCACCTCTTTCCCTTTCCTCTCTTCCACCCTTCCCCACTTTATGTTCTACTCCTCCTAGCAGATCCATAAAATTCTTTTTCCATTCTACCATCTCTATATCCTAGTTTACCCTCTTCCTCCTTTTTCTCTCTTCATTTACTACTTTCCAAACCTCTTCTCCTATTACAGCCTTCTCCGCCTCCTCTTCGAACTTCCTATTTTGCTCCTCTTTTTTCTATCACACATCTCCGTATATTTCTTCTTTTACCTTCTATATTCCTCTCCGGTACTTTTTTCTTTCCTCCATCTTTTCTCTTTTAATTGTTCTTTCCCTTCTATTGACCAATCATCTCTTCCAGTTTTTCTTACCTCTACTTCCTTTTCGCCCATATCTTTGATACTTTTATCATCCTTTGACTTTAGTATTGGTGGAAAGTGATGAGAAACCATATAGTAGCCTACGTCTAGCTTCTTGACCTTCTCTGTTACCTCGTCGTCAACTATCACGTAGTCAATGACCGTTCCCTTTTTACCTTCCAACCTTTCTCATCTCCCTCTATATTTCTCTTTATGATAAACCATCCCATTCCCTCTAGGCACTTTAACAATTTCTTCCCTTCCCCATTTAGTAGCCTGTCTTTGGAACTTTTTCTCCGCTCTTCTCCCCATTCCCTTCCTCCTTTACCTACTGTTCTTGTATTAAAATCTCCTATTACAAGCCTAATCCACTCTCCATTTTCGTCCATCAGCTCTCTTATCTCCATATATTTCTCCTGCATATCTGCGTTCGCATACACTCCCACTATCTTCCATTTCTCTCATCCCAACTTTATCTCATCTACTAATAATCCTCCAATTTCCTCCTTCATGACTCTCCTATCCTTTTCTGCTAGATATTCCCTCCTTATTCCCATCAACATTTCTCCCATTGCTCTGCCTTTCCTATTCCTCCTTATTGCATTTTGAATCTGCCAACTGTAACCTTTTGGTAAACTTCCCCTCATTCTTTTCCATCCTTCATCTAGCCACGTTTCTATCATCACTACCACCTCCTACTGTTCTAAATTTCTCATAAATTCTCTATCTTTTCTCTTCAATCCAGCTATATTCCAGTAACATATTTCCCATTCATCCCTTCCTTTTTCTTTTTGCTTTTTGATATTTCTTATTCCCCTGCTTTCTATTCCTGTCTCTTCCAATCCCCCGACACTGCACTTCTTACCAACTTCTCTATTCACTTCCATATAAATGCCTTTTCTTCAACATAGCCTCCCTCTTATCTTCTCTATTCCTCAAGTTCACCAGCGCCATTTCGTCCCTTCTTCTATCATCCCTTCCTATACTCTTTACTTTTTCTACCAGTATCTTCGCATCTATTCTATCTAGCACTTCTTGTACACCTTCCTACAAATTTCCCCCCTCCAATATTAAACCTTCCATAACTATATTGTTCCTTCTCTCCTCTCTCCTATTTTTTTCCATTCTTTCTATTATCCTTAACCTCTCCTTATCCCCATCCTCCTTCTTCATCTCCCCCTTCAACTTTCTAGATTGCGATCGGTATTTTTTCTAACCATTCTCCTAACTCCTCCTTTCTTTTCTTCGGCTCCTCCTGCTTCTCTGGTTTTTGCTCCAGGCTCTGCATCCTTTTCTCTAAGTTTTCCCTCACTTTCTCCCATTTTTCCATTTCTTTCCTGAGTTCCGCCATTTCCCTTATTATTTCCCGTTTCATTTCTTTCCACCGTTCCTCCTGTCTCTTTTCTTGCAATTCTATCACTTCCACCATCATTTTTCTAAAGTCTTCCAAACTAACCCCTTGCATCTGCTTTTTATCCTCATCTCCGTCTTTGGCTTTTTCCGGCAGTGACCCAAACATTTTTGGAGTTTTTACCGTACCCCCCAATTCCTCTGTGTCCTCACTTTTCCCCCCACCCTTTCCCTTTCATCAAAACTTTCCAACGATCCCAAGCTCTCCGTTCTTGCCTCCTCCTTTTCTATCGTTTCTTATACTCTTCCCTTGCCTTTCTCTCGTTCTTCTCACCTTTCGAGGTTCCAAACACTTGTTCTTCAGAATCCCATTCATACACCTCTATTTTGACCAATATCCAACCAAAAACTTCTCACCAAACGTGCGCTGTGTCTGCTAACAATAACGCGGATCTGATAAAGAGAGTTTCAGAAACATTTCGTGAGACAAAAAGCAGGGTGCAAGTAGTCGATCAAGTAGACGATAGTTTCCGGTTGATAAGAGGAGTAAGGCAAGGGTGTCTTCTGAGCCCACTATTATTTAATATCTTGATCTCGGACTTAGAAGAAGCAATGAGCAAAAAGGGGTGGTGAGGAGTCAAGGTGGGGTTAGCTGAGATATATACAGTAGCATATGCAGATGATATAGTAATGATGGCGGAGGATGAAGAGGGAATGGCGGGGCTAATTACAGGGCTGGAGAGATACTAAGATGAGAAGAAACTGACATTGAATGTAGGAAAGACGAAGATAATGAGGTTTAGAAAAGGTGCAGGAAGAAAAAAAGTATGGACTGGAAGATGGGAGGGAGTGAAGATAGAAGAAGTAAAAGAGTTTAAATATTTGGGATACACCTTGCAAGCAAATGTAGATCATAGGGCGCATATTAAAGAAAGAATAAAAAAAGCGACAGGGGTAATGAAGCAGGTATGGGGAGTAGGAAAAAGAAGATTCAAGAAAGATTGGGAAAGGAGAATGTGGTTGTTTGATACCCTGGTGTGGACAGTTTTAAGATATGGAGCAGAAATATAGGGATGGAAGGGAAGGGAAGAGGTGAAAAGGTTACAGGGAAGATATGTGAGATGGACTCTAGGAGTGGATTGGAGGACACCTGGATGTATGGTGAGAGAGGAGACGCAAGGGGATAAATTAAGTATCAAAGCAGAGAGGAGGGCATGAGAAATTTGAAGTAAAGCTGGGAGGGGGGGGGAGGGAGGTAGCGAAAGAATGTCTGAGAGAGGCAGAAGAAAGAAGAGGGTGTAAACTTTGAAGAATTAGAAGAAAAAGATGAAGAAAGGCAATTATTAGAAAGATGGGGGGAAATAATGGAATCAAAATACAATAAATGGTATAAGATAATAAAAAGGGAAGGACTTCCACAGTATTTGAAAAAGGGGTGGGGAGAAAAGAGATACATGTATAGGCATGATGTATGAGAGAATAGAAGATAGAGGAAGTTGACAAGAGAACGTGGTAAGGATTCTGGAGCGGAAGGGCAGGGGGAGGAGTAGATGAGGAATTTGAAGGAAGCTAGAAGAGCGAGTAAGATACAGTGAAAGAATGATTGTTCGAAGGAAAAGTTTGAGAGGAAGAGAACTGAAAGAGAGAGAGGAAATGGAAATCACACAAAAAAATGAGTTGGATGAAATTTTACAATAAGAATAAGTAGAAATAAGTAGAATAAGATGAAGTTGCGCTTTTTCTCTCTCGCTCGTACTCTCAAAACTCAAAAAACACTCAAACACTCGATCACTCGTCGTTCACTCGCTCGCTCACACGATGATAATCATCCTTCTCCAATTGTTTGGAACTTTCCTGTTCACAGCACACATATTTTTAGAACTAGCCGCGTTACTAGTTTTCAGATTCTTTATAATCTATAGTGTCGTCTAACATATCCCGTTCCATATAACGCCTTCTCTTTCCTTCAATATCGTTTTGTATTCTTGTATCTCCTTATGCCTCTAGGTTTTAATAAGACACAGTTTGAAAACGTTACAAATGCCTAAAGTGGTAAAAATTTTCCTGAAAATCTAGCACCCAGATCAAAATTGACAAATCAAACTTCTATTAATCCGTGACAAACATTCTGATTCTACTCCAATGAAGAGAGTGTATCAAAGCAGAGAGGAGGGCATGAGAAATTTGAAGTAAAGCTGGGAGGGGGGGGGAGGGAGTTAGCGGAAGAATGGCTGAGGGAGGTAGAAGAAAGGAGAGGGTGTAAACTTTAAAGAATTAGAAGAAAAAGATAAGGAAAGGCAATTATTAGAAAGATGGGGGAAAATAATGGAATCAAAATACAATAAATGGTATAAGATAATAAAAAAGGAAGGACTTCCACAGTATTTGAAAAAAGGGTGGGGAGAAAAGAGATACATGTATGGGCATGATGTATGAGAGAATGGAAGATAGAGGAAGTTGACAAGAGAACGTGGTAAGGATTCTGGAGCGGAAGGGCAGGGGGAGGAGTAGATGAGGAAATTGAAGGAAGCTAGAAGAGCGAGTAAGATACAGTGGAAGAATGATTGTTCGAAGGAAAAGTTTGAGAGGAAGAGAAGTGAAAGAGAGAGAGGAAATGGAAGTCACACAAAAAAATGAGTTGGATGAAATTTTACAATAAGAATAAGTAGAATTAAGTAGAATAAGATGAAGTTGCGATTTTTCTCACTCGCTCGTACACTAAAAACTCTAAAAACGCTCAAACACTCGATCACTCGTCGTTCACTCGCTCGCTCATACGTCCCCGTCATGTTGCGTTGCGTGAGGATAAGAATCTTAGATGTATGTATGTATATATTAGGAAGTAAAATGGGCTAAGAGAAGGAAAGAAAATCGTTGAAATTCAATGGAAATTTTTGTATGTGAAAGAACGGAGGTTATGTAAACCTTTAGGGGACACATTATGAATGAAGAAGTAGAAGCTGCCGAGCTGCACTTGTTTTCCGGATGTAAGGGATGTCCTTAATTTCCTGCAGCAAATACTTTTTGCAAGAATATTCGTGCAATCTTACCTCATCCCCATGGATGTTGATGTTGTGCGTCTGAGAGGATCATTGATTATGGTGAATATTTTGAATGTGGAAGGACATATAAGAGACCAAGAAGCCTCACCAAAACCTGAGTAAAGGTTTATAAAGAAATTTTCAGAAGTTGCAGACGAAGGCAAGAACTATGAAACCCTAGTGGAAAATCTGAACGCTCAACCTAATGACCCTTTAACCATCGAAACATTTACCCGCCTGATTCTTATAATTGTCATAATTGATATTATCATTGATATACTACTAATCCGATGTTTAAGGATTCATAGTACAAGGGTTCTAGATTAATCAAGAAGTCGTGAGTTGTTTATTAGAATGAAACTCTTTCCACAACATTGACACGGGTCGCTAATCAATCTCTGCGAGCACTTACCTGAGGTGACGTGCTCATGAGACCCATCGTACATCATGATTCGCGCATAAACAACCTAATTGACTTATTAACCTGCATGAAGATTTATAATCTTTCCTCAAAAACATCAACCAAGCAAAGACCTCTTTGAGGGCGCAGGAGTATCAAAAATTTTTCGTCGTAGGTGTCATACTTTTCCTTATAAGCAGTTATCATCATGCGTTTAAAAATGCAACTGAATAAACCCAAATCATATAAACAAAATCTTAATAAGGTTCGATTTCCATTGGACTTACATGACATCACTGACAGAATCATTAAAGAAAAACTGAGAAAGAACATCACTCCTTTCCTGCAATTCAATGTCCCAAGTAGAAATCCCTATCCTCGTATACATCTTATGTTCCCTTAACATCATCATACAGCACAGTAGATGCAAGCACAAGATCATATCAAAATTTTAGGTTGATTCCTTAAATTTTTACTGTCCATCATAGTCTTCCACTGCCCTTGATCTTTGATGACCATATCATCTTAACAAATTTCTTCAAGTCTTGTCAATCAATTCGTTCAATTTGGAGAAACCTGTACAAATTGATTGCAACGCAACGGTCAGATCGTGCGAGAAGTTCTATTGTTCCTTCCTAATCGGAATATTCAACGCGCTTAATCCCGACATGCTTCCACCTCCGAGTTATATCAGCCTCCTCGTAAATTTGCCTTCTAACACAGGGATCGTTTCCTTGTCGTTCACATGAATGTCCACGTAGCTTTGTATACACATCTATATGCATATATGGATGGGTTCGAGTATGTGCATGTATCTATATAAGTTTATTAGTGTGTATATGTGAACTCCTACAAAATGATCCTCTTACCATCGCACAACCTGAGCATGAATCTCTCACACACACAGGCAAAATACACTGCACGTCCTCGTGCATCCTCCAGTATTCTCTTCAGTTTCGCAACGCTCAAGACCGCTAATTGCATCGTTTTGATTACCAGATTGCATTATTGCGGAAGCTGTCAAAAACAGTTGGGACCTCCTGTCATTCGTGTAAACAACCCGAATATCCTTAAGTGATATATAATGCGAATATCTGAATATAATCCAAATTTTGGTTATCCTTATCAGCAAAAATGGTATATGAGCCTTCACTATAAGTTTTGCTTAGAAGTATTGGTAATTCCCATTCCACCATTTTGTAGTTCTTCAAATCAGTTTTTTTTATAACTTTAACCCTAATTTCTTGTAGCAATAACTCGGATTATCTACTAGACAGCTCTTTGCTAGCTTCAGAGTGCAACATTCTAGACAATGTAAGCGGATTTTCTGATAAACTCAACCAAATATTTTGGTAAGAATAACTGGATATTTGCCATCAATGGTCAAATATCAGATGAAAATATTTTTCCATCTCCATGTACTTTCATGGGCAATAAGTTCAGTCGCCCTCAGCACCTTACCCTGTAGATTGAGACGATGATCACCTTTTAACAATCATTTGGAACCACACGGTACAGAGCACACGTATTTATAAAATGTATCCTTTTATCTCTTTTGTTTCAATTTCATCATTGCCTGCTTCCAACCGTCTATTCAACTAAACCAAATATTACTCATTACGAGTTGCACTTACCCTATACGGGATTATGGCCTAATGGTACAAAAAATGTATCATACGCTATTAAGAGAGAGAGAGAGAAATAATGCCCCTTTTTTCTTCTAATCAAGATTCCGACTATTAGATTCTAAATTTCACTTGACAAAACAAACGGCATTTTATGATAATGCACAACTACGGCATTTATGAAAAATTCATGTGTTAAACATTAAATTCTATAACTCCCAACTATAAGTCGATAAGAAAGAATTTCGCGATTGATGGCGCAACAAACCGTATTTTCGGGACAAAGTTGAAGAACACCATCAGAAAATGATGAAGGTTTGACATCTGGAGCATCAGACATCCACTGTAGTGCCATCAACATCTTGTTACTGATCGAAAATTTGTATCACTCGCGTAATCACTCGATCCCGCATGATACACGATGATACATTTACTATTGCCGGTAAATTAGTGCTCGAAATGAATAAATAGTGAAGACAATGTGGAATTGAATTATTTCTGCATGAACAAATATTGAAATTGTTTTTCTAGGTCATTGTTTACAGTTTTTCATAGTTTATAACAAAGAAGAACAAATTTATAGTTTCTAGTAAACTTAAACTTTCGGTAATCATGAAATCTACCAAGTTTGGAATTAAGAACCGTAGAAAATATATAAATTCGTTCATCCATTTGATCTTCCTCGAGTTTGCAAAAACTAAAACTATTTACAACTTTTCAATGCAAAAACGAATAAATTCATTACTTTATAAATGTTTTCAGTCTTCAACATAAATAAAAATGCAATTTGGTCAAGTTTAGAATTTTTCTCAAATTTTCGGTCGGTAACATGTTGTTGATTATCAATCGCAAAATTCTTTCTTATTAAGTTATAATTGGGAGTTATAGAATTTCATGTATAACCCGCGAATGTTCCATAAATGCCGTAGTTGTGCATAATCATATTATTCCCGTTGTGAAACTGAAATTAATCTGCCATCCCCGCGCAGACATATTGTCTGCTGTGACAGTACATTGGCGTCGCCACAAAAATTCAGAGTTCGTTTATTCAATGCCCTTAACGCCACGTACATATTCATCGAATTACAATTAAGAAATCCAGGCTTAACAGCATCATTCTATGTTTGTTTTTTTTCTTTTCTAACAATACCCTTAGTGTTCAACAATTCGGAGTTAGGGCCGGGACGACCATCAGGATAAATTTAATCAAGATGGGATTCAACAACAAACTCAGGGTAAAAGAACGAACTCACTCAATGTGGGCTAAAAGCATCTTGAGGATATATAAAAACAATGATGATCCAATAACTAGAGATTATAATGAATGATCTACTCACTTTCAACTGCAACAATCTCAAGGAGATATGGCAACAATAGGAATGCAGTTTTGGAATACAAAAAGAAAAAGGACACAACAGTGCAAATAAGAAAGTTTAATAGGGCAATACATCATCAGAATTCCATATAATATAAAATAATTACAGTATGTTCAGAACGTGAGGGATTATGAAAACCTTGTGACTTTATTCTTTTGTATTGTTTGGACTCTTGACCAACCTCAATTATAAATTTGAGGCTTCCTTGATCAATAACACCATGAACTTGAAAACTTCCTCACTTATTTTACAAGTTTAAGTTTGAACTTTCTTGGTCAATAGGGAAACAATTTCTTAGTGTAAAAAGTTTCGTACTAATGAGGTTGGAAAAGAGATCATACATGCTGATGACAATCTGACATCCAGCTTGACAGTCCGGTATTCTCCTCGAACTGAATACATTGCCATAACCATGTGCTTTTAGCTACAATTTGTTTTACTCCTAATACCACACTATTTGTAGATTATTCTTTCCTCAAAGAAGCCGCTTCTTCCGCATGTAGTTGCTAGTTCTTATGATATGGCTGTCACAACCACAAGCTTTTTGCTACAAGTTGTTGTCTACCACAACTACAACTTTGTAGCTCATCCTCTTGAGATTGTAACCGCATACCGAGTGGTTGCTTGTACTATCATAGTCTTTGTGGTTTATCCTCTTCAGATTGGTTCGCATGAGTGCGTAGATTGAGTTGCGCCAACTCACTTTGTGTCGCCTCACCCAGTGAGCCCGACGTCATTATCTCTGATCTGCTGAATTATTTTCTGTTGACAACGAAGAAGGGAGTTAAAGTACTGAAGTGCTGCCATAATGGATATTAACCATTCAATAACATTTATTCTATAGTTGTGACAAACACTTTCAGTTTGGGAAAACCTTCACTGAGTAGTTGTTGCAACCACACCTTGTGAGGAAGATCGTCCGCTGTATGATTGTGGCAAGTACATGGTGTGGTTGCGACAACCACATAGATCAAACCTCATTACTAGACTCTAATACATACATCCATGTGGTTCAGGTTTAGGTTGTACCAAAACCTAATAATTTTTTTAGTTGTGACGACACTATCATGGATCCTACATTCTTTAGTTGTCTCCGTGTAGCAAAACGTAACTAGTAAGCCTATCGAGCCACCTCACAAGAAGCGGGTACTGGGGACAAAATCTCCTTATATCCAACACCCTTGTTGAGTCCTACACCAAGTAGAGGAATATGTGAAACCTCGGAGCCTTTCTTGAGCAATCCGGAACCTTAACATCTCAATAATGATTTAACTGAACAGGTTATAGGCTTCATATTAGCAAAAACGGAAAATGAAAGCTGATGGCACAGCTAATGTCTACATTACCCTTCCTCTGTAGATAGAGACGATAATCATCTTTCTCTAATCATTCGGAACTTCACCGTTTACAGCACACAAATTTCCAGAACCAGCAGCCTGACTATCCTTCAGATTCCTTATTATGAATTTAATGTCTTCGTCTAATACATCACGTTCCATATCTTGCCCTCTTATTCCCTTCTTTATCATTTTGTATTCTTGTATCTTCTTCTGCTCAAAGGTTTGAATAATAAATATTTCTAAAACGTTACAGGGGCCCCAAATGGACGAGATTTTTTTAAAAATCGAGCACAAAGGGCCTAATTAACAAATCAAACTTTTATGTATTCTTGGCAAACATTCTGATACTACTTGAGTGAATAGAGTGTGTCGAGTATACATTGTACCCAGAGTTCTTAATGAGCTAGTTTCTCCATAATTAGTGCAGTCTTCTTTAGCACCTTCCTGTGTAGATTGAGACTATAACCATCTTTCTACAATCATTTGTAACTTCACCATTCACAGCACGCTTATTTATAAGAACAGCATCCCTAATATTCTTCAGATTCCTAATTACGTATATAATGTCGTCTAATGTATCACGTACCATATCATATCTTCTTTTCCCTTCTATATCATTTTGTATTCTTGTATCTCCGTATATGCTTCAAGGTTTGAAAGAGGCGTGTTTCGGAAACGTTACAAGGACTCAAAATGGTAGAAATTTTCCTGAAAATCGAGCACCCAGAGCAAAATTAACAAATCAAACTTCAATTGTTCCGCGACAAACAGTTTGATTATACTTCAGTTAACAGAGTGTGTAAAGTAGACATTCTACCCAAAGTTCTTGAGGGGTTAGACTACCCTAGAATTTTCGGAAAATCAATTTTAATTTTCGATTTAAAATGGTTTCCTAGGACTCAAAGAATGATGTTCCAAAAGATTATGGCCAGGAAAAACCTTAAATACTTGGTTTTCGAGTCTAGACGAGTTTCGACTTGTGGAATTCGAAAAGGACGCTAGTCGACATACACTCGTTTTTCTTGCTACTTCTGTGAACTTTAATTTCTTTTTCCCTGTGTGAATATTGATTTGTTTTGGCAATAAGTGAAAAGAGAGGAAGAAAAACAGCGTTTTTCCACTATCTCTATCAACTTCAAACCCGTTCATCTCAATACTGCATTTTGTAAGTTGGTCGGACTCATAACTCAGCCAATTTTCAACCGATTGACCTCAAATTTTGAATATATTCGGAAAATTCATTGTCTATGAAAATGCGCTCCAGAAAAATTATTGTGAGCAGCTACTGATATGCATAACAGAATCTCGTTTCTTTAATCTTGATTCATTTAGTAGTATTTATGCAGAAAAAACCTAAAAAGCCTATTTTTCGGCCTCTAGAGTGGCCTAACCCCTTAATGAGCTAGCTGTTCTATGATTAGTGCAGTCGCCTTTAGCACCTCCTCCTGCAAATTGAGACGATGATCATTTTTCTACAATCATTTGGAACTTCATCGTTCACAGCACACACATTTATAGGAACAGCAGCCTCACTATCCTTCAGATTCCTAATTACGTATATAATGTCCTCTAATATATCACGTTTCCTAAGATGCCAGATTCTCAACATCTTATCAATGATTTAACTGGAAAGGTTATAGATTCAAGGTTAGAAAAGAAGGAAAATGGCAACCAGTGGCACAACTATCAAAATTCTGTGTCTACTTATCGGGAAGTAGTAAACATAACTGACAGTTCTCAAGTCCTCCAATTTAACATGAGCATCCTTGTCCTTCAATTATGTTGATTCCGAGAAGCATTGCTTATAATGAAAATAGAAATTGAAAAACTTTAGTATCAAATTAAATTAAACAAACATACAAGAAGTTAGTTGTGGAGCAACATAGAGGCTCTTCAGTACTGGAGATTCATTCATATCATATATTATCCTCCACAACGGTTAACCGTACTGTGGCTCCTGCTCTCAAAGATTTATCATGCAAGAACAATGTTAGCATCGATTGATTCCGGACATCAAAGAATCTTTCGACTCCTACTATAGCAAAATCGCAAGTGCTCCCAGGCTTCCCGTCGTGAAATGTAGGTTAATTCGCCAGACGAGGATTTCGAACAGTCCCGAAGAGAGTGCATGAAAGACCGTTGCTTCGTGATGCACACGCGCATTTTCTGCTTTCGAAGCCGTTCAAGTGGCGATTGATCGATTCAGGTGATATTTCACTCTTGAAAAAACCAACTGAATGAATCAAGCTAGGGATCGCAGATTTCAGTGTAACTCCAAGAGTGCTGGAAAATATGGAGGAAGTGAGAAAGCAGAGAAGTGGAAAGGGGTGCGAATGGGTGGTTAAAAAAAGGGGTAAAGGAGGTGGATTTTAGAGTACGGTGTATAATGTGGGTTCAGTTCGTGAAACCATTTCCTCCGAATAAGAGAAGAAATTGTAAAGGCAAGTCTGGCCTTTTTTTTCTTCTCATTTTTCATAAAAGCAGTGCTGTATAAGTGTCTATTTGACTGATACAGTATCAGACAAAATGCTGTCTGTTGTGTACGAGGTACAAAGATTAGAACCGGCATGATCCAACTGTTATTTTGTTTGCTCTCTTTCGGTGTTTAATTTAACGCTGGCCTTTTAAAACCCGGGAAACCACGGATATTGCTCGCACCACACTGTGGAATCCTGTTCTATTTTTTATTTTAACGACCGATGCTATCTCGTCGACGTAAAACAAGGGGAGGATCGACTTTCAAATAAAAGGGCTCTCTTTTAATAGGGTTTAGTATAACTATGTCAGTGATGGGAAAGATGGCTACAGAAAGGTAATTAGGAGAATAAATCGAATCAAATTATCATTCAGTGTGACAACTGACCATGAAAACAGGGAAGTCATCTGGAATTTTGAGCATCAGAAAAAGGCTTTCGGGATTGTGCTTAGTCTACCCAAACATCTTCTTTCCTGCTTAGAGAAGTTTTATACCAATCTGCTTTCAGGTCTGGCTCAGGCCCTATATCTTCTATACTGTCCTTTTTTGGGATGTCTCATTGGGCCAATCAGGAAGAAAAGAAGTTCCAATTCTGGTCTCAAAGGTCTGGTCTGGCTCAAGAATAGCGCTGCTAAGCGAAAGTCGAACAACAAAATTCTCTGTTTAGTATGGAAGATGCAGACGTAGCTACAATCCGCGCTGATCTGCTTGCAGGGGATAAAAATCTAATGTTTGGTCTGGATGGTCCAGTTTGGTACAAGACTCACGCTGTTTAGGTGTTCTACATCAAAAAAATCCCGGGTTCGAATGAAACACATTATAAAAACGTTACAGGCCCACAAAATTTACAAATCGAATTTTCATGGATCCGTGACAAACTTTCTGATTCTACTTCAGTGAACCGAGTGTTTCAAGTAGACATTCTACTTACAGTATTTTATGAGCAAGTTTCTCTACAATAAGTGCTTTATCTACTAGCTTCTTACCCTGTAGATTGAGACGACAATCTTCTTCTTCCAATCATTTGGAACTTCACTGTTCACAGAACACATATTTTCAAACCCAGCAGTCCTACTATTTTACTAATTCATAATTACCTATATGATATCGTCTGATTCATCACGTGCAATTTATGCTTTATTTTCCTGAAATTCGAGCGCCCAAAGCAAAATTAACGGATCGAACTTTTTATTGATCCCTTAAAAATATTCTGATTCTACTTTAGTGAACAGAGTGTATCAATAAGACATTCTACCCAGAGTTCTAAATGAGCTAGTTTCTCTATAATAAGTGCAGTCGCCTTCAGCTTCTTCCCCTGTACATTGAGACTATATCCATCTTTCTCCAGTCATTTGGAACTTCACCGTTCACAACGAACATATTTTTGGAATTAGTAGCCTTACTAATTTTCGAATTACTTTTTACGTATATAGTATCATCTAACATATCATGTTCCTTATAAAACCTTCTTTTTCCTTTTTATATCGTTTTGTATTCTTGTATCTCCTTATGCTTATAGGTTTCAGTAAGACAAAGTTTGAGAACGTTACAGATGCCTAAAATGTTAAATATTTCCCTGGAAATCGAGCACCCAGAGAAAAATTAACAAATCAAACCTAAATTGATCCGTGACGAACATTTTGATTTTTTTTGGTAATATAGAAAATTTGAATATAGCAGAATTATCACTTTGTTAAGTCCATAAAATGTATTTACATCTTGATACCCTTGGTGCCCTATTGTTTTGCTCTTGAGCCGAGCCAAGAGATAGAGCCCGTCCTGGTAGTTGTTGATTTCTCTTTTTCCATCATTTTTCCCCTCTTATGCTCTTTTCATTCTCTTTCCTATCTACGGAGTTCCATCGCCGCATCTGTCAGAGACAGTTCTCCTCAAGGATCCCGAAACTCGGCGAAATCACTCTATTCCCTATTTCTTGAACCGTCTGTTTGACCTTTACTACCATGGAGGAAGAAAGAAATCAAGTGACACTCTCGCACGCCTCAGTACTCCAATTGTTCAAGAGTCAATTATATTTCAAATACATCTCTATGGACAATATAAGAAATTTTCGGAATAAAAATTTATTGTCTTCATCGTTTACCTACAACCATAAGGTAGCGTCCTAATTTTTTGACTGAAATGAGTTTATAAGTAGAACGAAGTAGCAGGAGTCTACTGATGAGAATTTTGCAGCCTATAAAGTCATTAATGAATTAGCTTAGATCCCTTCCTTCTCCCTGTTCCTCACGATCGTTTCACCAATCTTACCCCTTCTAATGCCCGTCGTATTTTACTCCCTTATTTCTCATCCGCGAAATTCTTTTCCTCAGCCTTATCCTCCCTAACCTCCTCTTACCAAACCCTCTCCTCTCAAACCTTTTTCTTTCTACCCTGTGTCGAATATCTCCTTCTTTTACTTCAGTAACTTACCCAGATTTTTCCCCTCAAAACCATCTTCTCATCCACCTCCTCCTTTTCAGACTGCCCTTCCATAGCCTTCCCTTCCCCAATCTTTCGCTCCCTGAACACCCCTTTCCCAACCTTTCCTTGCGCAACCTCCCGGTGTCTTTCCTCTACCAAGCATCCCTTCACTTCATTCTATTTTCCTTAACCTTTTCTCCAACCCTGATCCTTTTTTATCGACTTCTTTAGCTTTTTTCCGGTGACTCTACCCATTCTCCTATACAGTCTACAACCATAGAGTTCTGCCCCATATTTTGAAGCAAAAGAAGTTGATTAATAAGAGTAGGTTGCAGGAGTCTACAAGTTAAGTTTTCCTTGCCTTTTTCATAATTGCTCAAGTGTTTTAGATCTCCTCCTCCCTCCTCTTCCTCACCACAGTTCTTACAAACCTTCTCCCCTCTCATGCCCTTCTTCTTTTACTCCCTTATTTATCCTTCTTAATATTCTCTTCCTCAGCCTTCTTCTCCTTAACTTTTTGATCCCGAATCTCCCCCTCCCCAACCACTCCCTACCAAACCTCCCTTTACTCAACCTCCTTATCCCTTTCCTTTCCTCTACTCCTCTTCACACTTTGTATCCCTCTTCGTCTTCTTCTCATAAAATGAAAACTCAAGGTTTCAAGTCTAGAACCTAAAACCATAGGGTCGTTGATGAAGTGGCTCAAATCTCCTTCTCTCTTCTCTTCCTTACCACAGTTCTTGTATTCTTTTTTATTCAAATGCCTTTCTCCTCCTACTCTATCATTCATCCTCAAACTTCCCATCTGAAACCTTCCCATGTCCAACCTTTTCCGCTCCACGCTTCTTCCTCCCAGCCTTCTCCTACCCAACCTCCCCCTACACATCCTCCATCTTTCTGACATTCTACCGAATGTCTCCTCCCTTTAGTTCATTTAGTCTTCCCCAACTTTCCCCCTTAAATTTTCTTCTTTTCAAACGTCTGCTTTTCAATCATACCTTTCCCCAACGTTCCTCATCCAACCTTCCTCCCGTAACCTTCACCTTCCTTCCGTTCACCGAATATATCCTCATCCCTTTTCGCATACATTGATCTTTTCGCTTCATTTCCCACTCTTTATTCAGCTCCTTTTGTCCATCATATACCCCTTCTTTTTCTCATCAGATGCTTTGGCGATCCTCTTCCTCAATATAATGAATTTCTGGTAGGAAATTTTGAGTTTCTATTCGTGAACTTATGACCAATAGTAGATAGCACGTACCGATTTGTTATCAAGAAATTTCGACCTCCTCCTCTCTCCTCTCCCCCTCCACACTTACCCGTTTTTTTCTTTTCCCAGTAACCTTTCTCTGTCTTCAAATATTTTCCTCTCGATAACCTTTCCCTCTCCAACTTTCTCCTCTCCTACCTGCTCTCACCTCATCGTCCTTTTCTCAACCCTCACATCTCCAACCTTCTCCTTCTTAACCTCTCCCTTCTCTGCCTTCATCAAACTTTTTTCCACTCAACCCAATTTCCTCTCACCGTTCCTGAACTCTCGATTCTTCTCCTTCAATTTCTCCAGGTTTCGATGCTTTCTGGTACATTTTTCTATCTGTTCGCTCCTTTTCCGAAATTTGTCGATTCAATGGACATCCTTCCTCTCCTTATTCCCCATCATTCGATCGCCTTATACATGCTGCTATATTTCTTCTACTCTTTCCCGCACTGTTTGTACTCATATGATTATCTGAATACATTTATCCTTCTACTTCATCTCTCAGTCTGCATCTAGCTTTTTTTTCTATCTTATTCCTTTCGTCTTTTCTATACGTTCTGGTTATCCTCTTCTTATTACAGCAAATTTTGGAAATGAGAATTTGAGGTCTCAAACGTGAACCTACAACCATTGTGATGTTTCGAGTTTTTTGCTATAGTGAGTTATTTGGTGGAAGTAGGAAGAAATTGCCTGCAAAAAAGAGTTCTGTGGCCTACTAATTTGTTTATAAATTTGTTCTGATCTTCCTTTCCGTTCTTTTCCTACCCTGCTTATGAATTTTTCTTATCATTTCCAATTCACCCTTCCTAAACCTTTTTTTTCTCAACCTCTGACCTGCTCTCACCTAATCTTCCTCTTTTCAATCTTTTCCTTCTCTTCCTTAATAAAACTTTTCTACTCAACCTCATTTCCCCTCCCCCCATCATATTATTACCCCTCCTAAAACCTTCTCTTTTCCAACTTTCTCCTCTCCGACCTGCTCTCACCTAATCTTTCTTTTCTCAATCTTTTCCTTCTCTTCCTTCATCAAACTTTTCCTACTCAATCCCATTACCCCTCCCCTCATCATATTATCACCCCTCCCAAAACCTTCTCTTTTCCAACTTTCTTCCCCCGACCTGCTCTCACCTAATCTTTCTCTTCTCAATCTTTTCCTTCTCTTCCCATATCAAACTTTCCCTACTCAACCCCATTTCCCCTCCTCTCCTCATTTTTTACCCCTCCGAAAACCTTTTCTTTTCCAACTTCCTCCTCTCCGACCTGCTTTCACCTAATCTTCCTCTCTTCAATCTTTTCCTTCTCTACATCAATCAAACTTTCCTACTTATCCCCATCTCCCCTCCCCTCATCATATTATTATCCCTTCCAAAATCTTCTCTTTTTCAACTTTCTCCTCTTCGACCCGCTCTCACCTAATCTTCCTCTTTTCAATATTTTACTTCTCTTCTATTATCCTACTTTATTCCTCTGAAAATCTGGAGTGAAAAAAACTTAATAGTGCTCATCATAAGTGATTTCTGATTGTGTTCGCACCATTCATGTTCAGAATTCTTAACAGTGATGTATATCTCTTTCACTAGTTAACTGAATATTATTTCTTCTTTATGTTACAGGTGAGCTTTTCCCATTCCTCAATTTGTGACAGAGGTAAGGAAATTTGGAACTAGTCGATAAGCTCCTGGGATGAATTCTAAATATAGAGATTCGTTAAAAAGTTCAGTTGGACCACACCGTTTTGTTTCTGTTAAATAAATTAAAATTGATTCATTAATGATATTTTTCGAATTTTGTAACCAAGTCCCTACTCCCCATTTTCCAATTCCGAATTTGATTCGAAAATCTGTGCTAGAAAGTTATGAGAAAAGGTTCAAAGACGTTTTCTAGAAAGTCCAGGCTCAATTTGAATAGTAGATAGTTGACTGTTGACGTCTTGATTCCCTGGCAAGATCGATTTTTTCCCGCGTAGACTATGTCCAGACCGGCCGGTAGCCGTTACCCCAGCGTGGAGCAAAATCTTGAAAGCCAGTAGCCCAGTCAGCAGGGCTTGAATAGAGGCTAAATTTGACATTAAGGCCATGTTAAACATGGGTCACGTGACGCAAATTATCGATTTTTTTTGCAACAACTCACGTCCGCACCGAAATAGATATCAAGTTGATTTTTTGAGAGAAGCCTTGAAAAAAAATTCGCAAACAAATTTTTTTGTTGAAAATTCTGTGCAAAATGGTGTATACAAACGTAGTTTATTGTTTTCTAAGGCTTTTCTCAAAATATCAACTCCATATCTATTTCTGTGTAGACGTGAGTTGTTGCAAAAAAAAAATATGTCGATAAGGTAGGAATTGGGTAAGTTTAACATGGCCTTAAATTATTAAATAGAAGCTCCAAAAAATTAAAGATTTCTGCAAATAGAATAGCACATTGAATTTAGTCCTCCAATACGAAATTTGCACCTAGTTCGAAGGTCCGGGACATGTTTATTTATGGATTAATTGCAGTTTTGTTGATAACTTTTAGGAAAAAATTATAATAAAGTTGCAATCTTGCGTAGCGATTTGAATTATTGTTGAGAACTGAACGCGAGATTAGCAACCTCATTGTTTATACGCTACATGCAGTTTTTTATATTTGTTGATTCTCGATTCTTTTTATGTATGGTTCAGTAAAAAAAACGTTATATTCTTGAAAAGTGCTTGCAATCGTTCAATTTAATTCTACGTATGTAGGGTAGAGTTTTCAACCAAATACGTGATCGAGGACTTGTTCAAATTTGAAATATTAAAATTTTCAGTAATTCCATTCTTTCTTCCTCATTTTGAAAGGAAGGTAATAATACTTAATAATATTTTCTAGTTGAGAATATTTTCTTAAAAATTCTCTTTTAAAGTTTAAAATACAAATTAATCGTTTTTTTAAATCTCGTTTCCTTGCGGTCAGCAAATGAATTGATGAAATGCATGCCTATTCAAGTACTAACCGCGCCCAACGCTGCTTAACTTCAGCGATTTCTAAGACTTGTATTACTAATCATTAATAATTTTTTTTTTTATTTCAACAAAATGTTAAAAATTATCTTTGAGTTTTTAAATTAAAATATATAAATTTATTTTGAAAATTGTAATTTCAGTTATTATGCTATAAATATTTTGAATCTCGGGACGAACAATCGGAAACGCGAATAGTTTCATCAAAGAAATTTATATAAACTAATTCGATTGTTTCAAAACTTTTTCAAACTTTCTGTTATTTCAAACGGATTTTCTTCTGATATTAACTATTAAATTTTATGTTGAAAATTCGAATTCCTCATTTCCGGGTAAAGAGGAATCTATCTGAGTTTGAAGTATAATCTTTGTTTGGAACATAATATTTCTGGGAAAATTAATGATTTTATCCGAAAATGCGTGAGCCCACGATGAAAATACAACTTTTGTAACAAATTCATTAAAATTGTAGGAAAACCATTTATTTCTATTGAAGATTTATTATAATGAACTATCCCAATTTCTAATAATAATTCGACTATTTCTTAGGATATTTGTTCACATCTTCGGTTTGAAATTATTGTTTCCAACTTTGAATTCAAATGATAATTTTTTCCATAGTTGAAAAGTGATATTTCCCAGTGTTGATTTCCAATTTGTGGTGAAAATTTATATTTCTTTTGTAAAGAATGAATTATCTTGGTTACAAATAGATCCTTTTATGGCGAATTCGTCTTCATGGCACTTTCTTGTAAAACGATAAAAATTTTCATAGAACACTGCAAAGTAGGATAATTAATAACAGTATAGAAACAGGGTGGCGAAAAACACTAAAATTATACCAAAGGGTAAAATTAAATCATTATGCACTATGCATATATACAAATTATTTTCTGGTACGATAAGCTATATATAATTTTTTATTCACTTATATATAAGCCTGATCCTAGACAAAAAAATGGGAAAAATGATTATATTATTATGCAACTTTTGCGCAACTTCCTAAAATCGTAGTGACTTTTAAATTCCCCTACAGTTTTTACAAATTGCTTACAATTGTTGGTTCATATAAATTAAACAGTTTCCACCAACTTTAAAAATCTGAATTAGTATACTGAGGAACGGTTGTAAACATCTAAATGTTTATATTTAAGTTAAACATTCCTAAAAGTCAAAAATAATAAAAATACGAAAAATTTATCATTTCTATACGATCCTTATCTTCAATTGGGTGGCAATTTTTAACTGCATCTTAAATTGGTATTTTTTAATCATACCCACATTTGCAACTTTATTACCTCTTTCCAAAATGAGGAGGAAAAAATGAAATGACCAAAAATTTTAATATTCGAAATTTGAACAAGTTCCCGATTACTTATTGGGTTGCAAACTCAACATTACATACGTAGAATTGAAATAAACAATTGCAATCTTTTTGCGAAATTATTACATTTTTTCTCACTAGGCCATAAATTGAAAAAAATCTAGGATCGATAAATGTAAAAAACTGCATGTAGCATATAAACAATGAGGCTGCAAATCTCGCGTTCAGTTCTAAACAATAATTTAAATCATTACGCAAGTTTGCAACTATTATTGCATTTATTGTCAAATTTTCCCTCTACAGAATGGCTTACAGTTATGATTCTGCAATCAGAAACACGATAGATATATGGAAAAAGTAGTTCATCATAAATAGTTTTTAAAAGTAAATTAACTCACGTTTAGTTTTTTGTATTTTGCGTCAACTTACTGTCTGACTTTTATTTATAAATATACTAAAACAGGGTTTTGGGTTCTTTCTGTACCAAAATTGAAATGCATCAGTTTAGTTTTGTCTCTTGTGATGTGAAGAGCACACTGTTAAGTCATGACAGGATATGTGAAAGTTCTTCAGCTAAAATATTCTAATATATTATGTGTGAAAATAAACTATTTATCATAAACCTAGCCGTAGTCCACGCAGGTGGAAATCGATTGCGTCGGAAGTTTAAAAACTCAATAATTGATGATCTTCTACTGAACTTGAGCCTAAACTCTTCAGGAAAATTCTTTAAACCTTTCTGAAGAACTTTCCTGCTGACACTTGTCGCTTGTTCAAAATTCGCTCGACTTCCTAAACGCTTGAATTTTTTTACTATATTTACTGTAAAACATTTAAGATAACTATACTGGCCTCGAATACAACTTTGAGTACGACTCTTTGTAGAAGAAGACTGCCTTTTCCGCTCTGCTGGGATCCGAACCCAGGACATTTCGTTTTCCAGACGAATGATCTCCCAACTGTGCTACGGTGCGGTCCGTCCACCATCTTCTCACTATGAACAATAAGTCATTCTTGCTTAAAAAAATACTTGTTCCTTTGTCGAAACATGTCGGCTCTACTATCAAAAGAACGGTATAGGCCAAACGCGTGAGATTGTTTGTTTGAAAGGTATAGAATCTACCAAAGGAAGAACTAATGCTTTCGAAATATGTTTTTTTTTTCATCTTCTATTCCTTCTTGGAGAAAACGAATTCTGCGTCTTTGCAGGAGCGGTTTAGTGACGTAAATTCGTATCGGAGCTATAGCAGTGCAAACACACACGAGATAAGGCCAATGCGCCGGAATGACTGCAGCTTCTAGTTCGCTGGTCATAAGAAAATGCAATAGTTTCGCGTAGTTTAAAAGCAGAAACTAGCAAAGCAAACTTGGAGGGGTGGGGTTTTCTTCTTTGTAGGAAATGCCACCGAAATCTCTTTTCTGCTTTGTCTTCACGTTGGATCTCAACTCTGGAATCCTTCAGAGTCCAGATAGAATGGTCCTATTTTCAGAAGGGTTCGAATCCGGTGACTCGAAACAAATTTGAATTTCAAATATGTACTTCTCAAAGACGCTTATTATTGCCAAGTGATTCCTTTGTTCTTGGGTTTTCCGCACCATCTTGTAATTCTCTTACAAAGAGTCCGAGAATTTGAAAATATATTGCCTTAGGGGCAAATATAGAATTGTTGTGTATTCATTTCACCTGAATTGAGGAATACCGTGAGGAAATCTTGTGGGGATCAGATCAGTTTCTCTATCGTTTTTGGGGTCTGCATTGGACATGAAAGATGAGCTGAAGACGAACTTTATTTGACCTTGGGATCTCGCCAAGGAAGGGGATTCGGAAATTGAGTTGAGAGTTGGTTTTATAATCAACAGGGACCCAGACATTGAGATGAAAAAGGGTTATTTTCAAATTTGAGACCTCATCAAGAATAGAGTTCAAAAGTTAGAATCAATTGGGGTTTATAAAAAACAGGGACCCCAAGTATATGTTAAAATGAAATTTTAATAAGACTTGGGACTTGTAAGAGCATTAGGTTGGACAAGGACCCAAGCAATAACAGAGACTTCAAAATTGATTTTGGAAGGGGTTACATTAACGGACGGATCTGAAAACTAAGTTTAAAAGAGGTTGTATCAACAATATGGCGTGAGAACGGACTTAGAAAGAAGTTTTAATATTAACAGGAACTAAATAAATAATTATTGAGTTGGAAAGGGGTTCCATCAACAACAGGGCGTGGGAACGGAGTTTGAAAGAAGTTCGAATGTTTACAGGAACTTAGAAATTGATTTCCAAGAGGTTATCATTCTCACTCTAAACTTGCAAAAACTTTGAGTAAGAAAAGTGCTTTATCAACAATAGAGACTTGGAAATTGAGTTGGAAAGGGGTTCCATTAACAACAGGGCGTGGAAACGGAGTTTGAAAGAAGTTCGAATATTTACAGGAACTTAGAAATTGAGTTCCAAGAGGTTATCATTCTCACTCTAAACTTGCAAAAACTTTGAGTAAGAAAAGTGCTTTATCAACAATAGTGACTTGGACATTGAGTTGGAAAGGGGTTCCATCAACAACAGGGCGTGGAAACAAGGTTTGAAAGAAGTTCCAATATTTACAGGGATTTAAGAATTTGTTTTCAAAAAGGGTTCATTCCTAATCTAGGCTTGCAAAATTTCAAGTTAAAAAAGTGCTTTATCAATAATAGAGACTTGGAAATTGAGTTAGGCAAGGGTTCCATATACAACAGACACTCAAAAGTTGATTTGAAAATGAGCTTCTCCCTCACTTGAGTCTTCGTTAAGAACAGTTCTTCAAAAATTAGGTTTAATTGAAGGTTCATAAACAACATAAAACCCGAAATATATGTTTAAATGGGATTCTATTACCTCCAAGACTTTTAAGAATATTAAGGTGGACAAAGACAGAATCAATAACAGAGACTTTTAAATTGAGCTGGAAAGGGGTCACATTACCAACAGTGACTTAGAAACTAAATTGAAGAGAGGTTCCATCAGCAACATGGCGTGAGAACGAGTTCGGAAGAAGTTCCATTATTTACAGGGACTTAAGAATTGAGTTCCGGAAGGGTTTTATTCTCACTCTGGACCTTCAAAACTTTTTAGTCGGGAAAGTGCTTTATTTATGATAGAGACTAGTAAATTGGATCCTGGAATGGTCCCATCAACAACAGGGCGTAAAAATGAAGCTAGGAAGAAGTTCTTATATTCACAGGAACCTAAAAATTAAGCTCCAGAAGGTTACATTCTTACTTTAGGATTGCAAAAACACGTAGTTGGAAAAGTGTCTCATCAATAATAGAGACTTAGAAATTGAGTTGGAAAGGGGTTCCATCAACAACAAGGCGTGAGAATGGAGTGAGAAAGAAGTTCCAAAATTCACAGGGATTTGAAAATTTGTTTTCAAAAGGGATTCATTCTTAACCTAGACTTGCAAAAATTTCAAGTTAAAAAAGTGCTTTATTAACAATAGAGACTTGGGAATTGAGTTAGGAAAGGGTTCCATAAACAACAGACACTCAAAAGTTGACTTGAAAATTAGCTTCTCCCTCAATTGGGTCTTCGTTAAGAACAGTTCTTCAAAAATTAGGTTTAATTGAAGGTTCATAAACAACATAAAACCCGAAATATATGTTTAAATGGGATTCTATTACCTCCAAGACTTTTAAGAATATTAAGGTGGACAAAGACAGAATCAATAACAGAGACTTTTAAATTGAGCTGGAAAGGGGTCACATTACCAACAGTGACTTAGAAACTAAATTGAAGAGAGGTTCCATCAGCAACATGGCGTGAGAACGAGTTCGGAAGAAGTTCCATTATTTACAGGGACTTAAGAATTGAGTTCCGGAAGGGTTTTATTCTCACTCTGGACCTTCAAAACTTTTTAGTCGGGAAAGTGCTTTATTTATGATAGAGACTAGGAAATTGGATCCTGGAATGGTCCCATCAACAACAGGGCGTAAAAATGGAGCTGGAAAGAAGTTCTCATGTTTACAGGAACTCAAAAATTGAGGTCCAGAAGGGTTCCATTCTAACTTTAGGATTGCAAAAACTCTTAGTTGGAAAAGTGTCTCCTCAACAATAGAGACTTAGGAATAGAGTTGAAAAGGGGTTCCATCATTAACAGGACGTCAGAATGGAGTTAGAAGAAGTTTCAATACTTGGGGGGATATAAAAATTTTGTTTCAGAAGGGATTCATTCTCAATCTAGACTTGCAAGAATTTCAAGCAAGAAAAGTGCTTTATAAACAAGAGAGATTGGACATTTAATTTGAAAGGGTTCCCATCAACAACATAGCGTGAGAACGTAGTTAGATAAAAGTTCCAATATTCACAGGGATTCAAGAATTTTGTTCAAAAGGGATTCATTCATAGTGGAAAGAGGCTTCCATAAATAACAGGGACTCAAAAGTAGACTTGAAAATTGGCTTCTTCCTCACTTGGATGTCCATCAAGAACAGGACTTTAGGTTTAATTAAGGTCTATGAAGAACAAAGACTCCTAAATATATGTTAAAATTGGATTCTATTAACACTTAAGACTTTTAAACACATTAAGTTAGACAGGGTCTCCATCCATAAGAGAGACTTCAAAATGGAGTTGAAAAGGGGACAACATCATTAACAGGGACTTAGGAACAAAGTAACAAAGAGTTTTCTTCAATAAAACGGCATGGGAATTGAGTTGAAAAAAGTTCCAAAATTTACAGGTACCTGAAAATTGATTTCAGAGACTTCGAAATCGAGTTGGAAAGGGGAAACATCAACAACAGGGACTTAGAATCTAAGTTTAAAAGAGGTTCCATCAATAAAACGGCGTGAGAATTGAGTTTAAAAGAAGTTTCAAAATTTACGTGTACCAGGGAATTGAGTTCAGAGACTTCAATATTGAGTTGGAAAGGGGACCTCAACAATAGAAACTCAGAAACGAAGATGAAAAGAGGCATGGTCAATAACAAGGACACAAAATTTAAGGGGTTATTCCCACATTCAAGTCTTCATCAAGAACAGAAGGGGTTCGGGAATCATTTCCTCAAGTCCCTCATAATAATAACCTCTTTTTAACTCAGTTTTAAAGTCCCTGTTGTTGATGGAATTTCTTCCAATTCAATTCCCAAGTCTAGGTTGTTGATGTAGATGTTGTCTAATTTCAAGTTGTTTTAAGCACTGATTTCATATAAAACCCCTTCATATTTCATTTCGTCGGTAGCTGTTTTTGGTGTGAGGAACCCTTTTAAACTCCATTCTGAAGTCCCTGTTCTTGATCACTCCTTTCCAACTCAATTTCAAAGTCTCTATTGTTGATGAAACCTCTTCCAACTCAATTCTCAATTCTATGTTGTTGGTAAAGACATCGTCCAATTTCAAGTTGTTTCAAGTCCTGATTTTATATAGAACCCCTTGAAAGTTCTATTCGTCGGCCGTTTTTGTTGATTCGAGGAAACCTTTTCAAGTCAATTCTCAAGTCCTTGTTCTTGATTACTCCTTTCCAACTCACGTTCAAATTCTCTGTTGTTGATGGAATCCCTTCCATTCCGATTGCAAAGTCTATGTCGTTGATGAACACCTTGTCCAATTTCGAGATGTTTCAAGTCCTGATTGTATATAGAACCCCTTCAAAGTTCAGTTCTCCGGTCGCTGTTATTGATGCGAGGAACCCTTTTAAACTCAATTCTCAAGTCCCTGTTCTTGATAACTCCTTTCCAACTCAATTTCAAAGTCTTTTTTGTTGATGAAACCTCTTCCAACTCAATTCTCAATTCTATGTTGTTGGTAAAGACCTCGTCCAATTCAAGTTGTTTCAAGTCCTGATTTTATATAGAACCCCTTGAAAGTTCAATTCGTCGGCCGTTGTTGTTTATTCGAGGAAACCTTTTCAAGTCAATTCTCAAGTCCCTGTTCTTGATTACTCCTTTCCAACTCACGTTCAAATTCTGTGTTGTTGATGGAATCCCTTCAATTCCGATTGCAAAGTCTATGTCGTTGATGAAGACCTTGTCCAATTTCGAGATGTTTCAAGTCCTGATTGTATATAGAACCCCTTCAAAGTTCAGTTCTCCGGTCGCTGTTATTGATGCGAGGAACCCTTTTAAACTCAATTCTCAAGTCCCTGTTCTTGATTACTCCTTTCCAACTCAGATTCTAAGTCTCTGCTGTTGATGGAACCCCTTACAACTCAATTCCCAAGTCGATGTTGTTGATGTAGACCTTGTGCATTTTCCAGTTGTTTCAACTCCTGATTTTATATCGGACTCCCTCAAAGTTCAATCCGTCGGTCGTTGTTGTTGATTCGAGGAACCCTTTTCAAGTCAATTCTCAAGTTCCTGCTCTTGATTACTCCTTTCCGACTCAGTTTCAAAGTCCCTGTTGTTGATGGAATCCCTTCCACCTCGATTCCCAAGTCTATGTGTTGATGAAGACCTTGTCCAATTTCAAGATGTTTCAAGTCCTGATTTTATATAGAACCCCTTCATATTTCGTCGGTCGATGTTTTTGGTGTAAGGAACCCTTTTTAACTCAATTCTCAAGTCCCTGTTCTTGATTACTCCTTTCAAACTCAGTTTTTAAGTCCCTGTTGTTGATGGAATCCCTTCCAACTCGATTCCCAAGTCTATGTTGTTGATGAAGACCTTGTCCAATTTCAAGATGTTTCAAGTCCTGATTTTATATAGAACCTTTTCAAAGTTCAATTCGTCGGTCGTTGTAGTTGATTCGAGGAACTCTCTTCAAGTCAATTCACAAGTCGCTGTTCTTGATTACTCCTTTCCAACTCAGATTCTAAGTTCCTCTGTTTGATGGAACCTCTTCCAATTTCGACTGTCGACAGAATCCCTTAAATATCAATTCGTCGGTCGCTGTTTTTGATGGGGGAACCCTATTTAACTCAATTATCAAGTAGCTGATCTTGAATACTCTTTTACAACTCAGTTTTGAAGTCCCTGTTCTTGATGGAATCCCTTCCAACTCATCCTTAAGTCTATGCTGTTGATGAAGACCTTGTCCAATTTCAAGATGGTTCAAGTCCTGATTTTATATAGAACCCCCTTCAAAGTTCAAATCCCTTTTCTTGATTCCTCTTTCCCAACTCAATTTCAAAGTCCCTATTGTTAATGGAATCCCTCCCAACTCGATTCCCAAGTCTATGTTGTTGATGAAGAGTTGGTCCTTGTTTCAAGTTCCGATTGTGTATAGAACCTCTTTAAATTTCAGTTCCCTGGACGCTGTTGTCGATGGAACCCTTTTAAACTCAATTTTCAAGTACATGTTGTTTGCCCCACCTCTTTTGACTGAATTACCTTAAAACGTCAACTTTTAGGTGTTGCGTGTGTATGGAACCCACTTCAACTCAGTTTTAGAGTTTCCTTCATTGATGGATAAAAACCTTTTTTTTCGTTCTGGGAGTCTCTATGGATGAAGGATCCCTTTTCTACCATAATTTCAAAGTCTCTCTTGTCATCAGCTTAATTCACTCAGACTCATTACACGCGGAATTTCATAAGCTTCCCGACAATTTCCGACGGTAATGTCACTTTCAACACAAATTATAAAAATATATTTAAAAATTGTATTTAAATTTTGCAGAAGAAAGATATTCAGCTATCAGAAGTTGTTCCACTGTTGAAACTCATACTCTCCAAATACAAGAATTGGGATTCTGTTCTCTATTATATGCCTACCCGAGCCGAATCTCAAACAACAAATCGATATATTCCAATCGCGTTCGCGGGCCATCGGTTTCTTCTTCACGCCTCGCGGCAATGTTTATCAGGGCTGCATACAAATTGTCCGCCGTGGCTTGTTACATGCCTATTTTATTTCATTAACATTCAGCGCACAGCGTGCACATCCAACTTGTAATCGAATCTTGCTCATGTTGCACATGATAACAATAAGGCTCCGAATCAGAAAACATTGTCCTTCCTTCAATACCTAATATCTCATGTTCTAGGCAGTCTGAATGGGGTGAATTTATTTTGGAGGTTGGAAGTTCATCCAAAATAAATTCGAACTTCATAGTATGAGAATCTTATTTTCGAAAACTTAGTACTTGCATTTAAATTTATGAATAATGAATTTTACCTAGCCTCTTCAGAAGAAAATTCATGAATGAAATTCTTCTTGATTGTATTCTTATTTCATGCCATGCAAATGTAACATTTTTATAACACAAATTGGCTTTTTTCGATTCGCGACTGTCAAAGATATTAT
>WSXT02172253.1:0-22666 GCA_011762715.2 Neuroterus valhalla | reverse complement strand
GATCAACAAGAAACAAATACACTTTTCTGCATTGACAGAACTGGGGCCCCGAAAAAAAGCCCTCCCCGCCGCCCCCCAATGCGAAAAGAAAAAGAAAAAAAAAAAAAACAAAGGGGAGGTGGGGGGGGGGGGGGGGGGGGGGAAAAGGAGGTGGTAGTGCTTGTGAGGAAAGTGTCGGTTGAGGTGTTGATAGTGGTGTTCACCAACGACGCATAAGTACACAACACGGGTTCGATACGATCCATACAATAGTGCTAGTACTTTGTTAAGCTATTTGCTGTCTGTCCACTTAGTATCATTGCCATTTTAATAGATCTAGTGGAACTGTTATAATTCTTGTAGCCTTTTTTCAAACAAGAATTTCTCCATAGTGTTTCAAGTCATTTAAGCTTATTTAGGAGTATTATTATTTAGATTTCATATGTCATAAACTATATCCAAATATTTGTTTTCTATTTTGACGCAGCCTTCAAAGGAATTGATCGATAAGCCTATCATAACTGCCGACAGGATTTGTCTCAGCATCTTTCCAACTGTTGCGATGTCTGTCCGCTCCGAAGCCTCTTTATCATCGTCAGTAGTCATTTATGATGCGTTACTTTATCATCGGCTCCCTCCATTTTTAGCAAACGATACTCTGACTGAACCGCACTGCTGATTTCAACGATTTAATGAGAAACAGCCTTCTGCTTGCTGAAATCACCAGACTCACCATCACCATCGCCCTCTCCACCACCACCTCTTCCATCACAAACATATCCAGATCTACAAGCGTGCTGCTGTATAATCTCTCCCGTCATTAACTAAGCGCCTTTTACTTGTCAAGATTGCCAAAGAGTTTATTCAAAAGTCAACACCTTGAAGAGGCTCCAGATGTACTCGTTGAAGAAAGCAAGAAATCTCTCTGCCTAAGTAAATAGTTATGATAAATGTAACTCCAACGAATTTCATCCTCTCAAGTTGCTTGAATCCGAAAAAAGACATAAAATAATACTAGTAATGAACCTCATGATAATTATCACAGTAGTAATTCAGGAGTCGCTAAACTGAAAGAAGTCTTGGAGCAAAAGTGTAGCTCTCTAAGTAGAAATGCTCAATGTGAAGATGTGTTTGCGTCTTTTACGGTTAGGAGAATTTTATATTCGATACTAACCACTAGGAAAGAACTATGAAAGTAACTTATCAGCTTTTAACTAAAAGAACTTTCGTTTATTTCACTTTTAATTACATATGGATGTATCGTAGAGAGACGATTCATTAACGCTCCTTTCCATAAGACGGATTTCCATAGACTGCTTATTTACATCATTTAGGAAAAGCAGTACCGTAGCACGCATACGAGAATCCCTAAACTTGAGGGATATTACAGAGAACAAACCAGGAGGATCATGATATAGTAAAGGAAAAGCAGAAAATTCAAAGGATAAAGGTGGAAATCGAAATAAAGATAAGGAGGACATTTTAATTATGAAAGAGGAAGAGGAGAAGGAGGAGGGTGATTCAAGACCGAAGAATTTCGTTAAATAATTATTAAATCATTCCGAGCACTTTATAAGATTGAGAAATAGGACTGTGGTAGTAAAACTTTCCTGATCGACATGATTGAACGATTATTCGAAAAGATGAAACATCCTTCGATTTAAAACCAATCGATTGACCTATAATATTAGGAGATTTCATTAGAGAGTGAGAAAGTTCAGGTCATTTATAATATTGGAGGAATCTTCTTCTAAATGAAACTTTTCTAATCAATATGATTCAAAATTGATGCAAGTACGGGAGAGGTTCCTTGCTTTCAGACGAATCGATTTGCCTGGTTTACCTTGATGAGGAAAAATGTACGTGAGTGACATTATCGTTCAGGTCGACTTACCCATTTCCAGGATTCGATGGATATAATTCAGAGTTTTTTCAGGAATAGAAAAGGCTCCTTGTTTCAAAATATTTCGATTCCAATATTTGTATTTTTGTATCATGATATCCTTTACAAAAAGTCAAATATGTTTGGTAATTATTCGTTTGGAGTAAGCAAAGCGATCATCGAATGAGCAAAGACATTTTTTGATATTAAAAGGCGGATATTTGGCGCACTGCGCCAGATTAAGAAACATATTCGGCTACTAAACGCAAGTTCTTTCCTTAGCAGAACCCAAAACTCACATTTTAACTGATTCAAATCCACTTTTAAGAATGTACATAGTAACCCTCAAATATGGGAAAACATATTCTTCATTTTGCTACAAAGAAACCACTCATATGATTCTTCAAATTGAGAGATCTTTCTTTGGTCTGCTACGTTGGATGCCACCTCTGGCCAACCTAATTTTTTCATTGTAACCATTACACAGCGTTCGGTTAAGTTCCATATTAAGAAATATCAAAAGATTATTCTTCTGGACATGATAAAATTTCCAATTTGATCGAAAATGAATGAAAAGCTAACAGTAATTCTAGACCACAACTTTTGCTGGCGCGTGTATTTCTCAAACCCAACATTGAGTGCGTACTTGCTGTTTCAATTATTTAATGCTACTAGTTGCAAAATGTCTGTATGGTGCACCGATGGTCCGATTTCAATTTTTAAAACGGATTTTGAAACTTTAACTGAAGCACAACAAAACTTATATCTTGGTTTTCCACTAAATTGTTGCTAAATGCGTTAAAAAAAGTTTTCAAACATGACTCCAAACTGCTGATCTCTCAAAAGTAGCCTCTTCTACCTTCCTTCCTCCTCCACTCCTCGGCTTCTTTCTAACACTTATAGAGCATCAAATTCGCTCCTTTTTATCAAAGCCTAGTCATAGGAATTCAAAATTAACAATGATATTGAATTGTTAAACAAGCCTTGAATTTGCTGGTTTCTACTCATTTTCTCGGCCTCCCATTATCCGATCAGGTCAATCAAGGGCTTTTTTTATTTTTAATTTAATTGCCTATAACTTATACATTGATGCCATTAAGATTGCTCTGATACTTTTTATGTTATAAATAAAACATCTAAAAAAATGCAATTGGTTGGCTTCAAACGTCAATAAAAACATTTGACATGTTATTTGGGAGTCAAAAACATGACTGGAAGAAAGTATGAAGTACCTTTCTTCTGATGGCACAGTCGGTTTCCTGCAAAAGTTTTTGGCACAACAATTCCCCTATTACTTGACTATATGTAAACTAGTCAGGGGCTGTGTCAGGTTATGCTTGGTTTTCCTGTGGACGTGTGGATAAATAATATACTTCAGGGGTAACACCACTGTAAACGTGAAAAAAACACGTTTTTTCAAGATTTTTTTTTTTAAATAGAATGGAAGGGAATACAATGCTAATAATTTAAGAAGTTATTATTCATATATAAAAGTATAAAATTGAAAATTTTTAATGATAAATATTCAAAAATAGCCGCCCTGGGGACATTTTCGTGGAGTGCCTTTTTCCGGAGAAGCTCTGCGGCACGCAGCACACAGGGTGGAAAATTCAAGCTGGAATAAAATAAAAAATTTTTCCACAATCTACATAAAAATACCTAGAGAACATTGTACGATATTCTGATAATATTGATTTTTGTGGAATTGGCAAGCGTTTGAAAAAAAATCTCATTTCTTGAGCCACAAAACGGCACCTAATTGTTTATAACAATTGTTCAAATCGTTATATCTAAAATCCCGTAAGGTGTTCTCTGCGGAATATTGTTATGAAAATGTAGGCGGAGTCCCGATTGAAAATATTGAAAATTGTTTGAGTCATGCTGCGTGCCAATTTCAAGAAGTGTGTTCTTAGAAAAACGCGTTCAAAGTTTTGAGGTATACAATTACGAAAAAATTAAAAACTTCGATGGTAAAATTTTGTTATCATTGATCTGCAATTCCAGCACCATAAAGGCGTCCTTCTGCATCGATGTACTCTCCTTCAATCGACTGATAAATTTACTCTCAATCGTCCATTTACTACGTGCACCTTAGCTATTGCGGAGTGGCCTGGCACGCTCGGCGGAAAGGCTCGAAATTTCAATGTAATCGATTTCGAACACGTATGAAACCTTTTGTCCTTCATTCTAAAAGGTTCAGAGAATATTTTAGGAAGAAAAAAAAATTCGAAAAATTCAAATTTCTACAGTGGTGTTACCCCTTTATTAAATGAGAGTGTTGACGGAACATTCATTTGACGTCACTTGATTCACACAGCATAAGACTTGAATAATGGAGGAAGGTGTTTCGGGTTTCGACCATGTACAAAACTACGAAATTCGCCGACGTTTCCGTCCTCCCAAATTTTCAAAAAAAGACTTGATTGGTCCATCAGGTTCAAATATACCCCACCGCGTGTCCTACGACTTATCATAGGCATCGTAGAGAGCATATATAGGAACAACATAACCTGAAACCTTATTTTAGGTCAGCCCTAAGCATGCGAACGGTACAGTTTGCGAAACGTCGGAAAAATTTGTAGTTTTGCACACGATGGAAACCCAAAATACCTCTTTCCCTCATAATGGATTATCGTGGATTCATCAATTCTATCAGTATCAGACTTTATTCAATTGAGTGTACAGAAACTTTTTTTGTTTTTTTTTTCAAGGTATTATTAGCGGAGCGAAAAGGTACTGATGAACTATATGCTATCAAAATTCTCAAGAAGGATATCATTATACAGGACGACGATGTGGAATGTACAATGGTTGAGAAACGTGTACTAGCGCTTTCAAATAAGCCACCATTTCTAGTGCAACTTCATTCCTGCTTCCAAACTATGGTTAGTAATGATTTTCGTGTCTTATTACTCACATGTACATTTATTTGGGACAGATTTACATAGAAACCTCAACCTCATTGCATATCCCCTTATCTCTGCGGCCAAATTTCCATTAGAAGAGCCTTCATTTTGCCTCATGAGGTGTCCACTAGGGTAGTCATAATTCTCTCATTTTTTCATTTTTATGCTCTTACATTCGAAATTGGATATTATAGACAAAAAAATGTATGCTGTTTTGTTCGAAAAGAATTATATTCAGAGATCTCGCAAGCCACATAAACACAACATGTGTTTAGCGAATTTCTGGCGCTGGATATTTTTTTCCGTTATTTTACTCCTCAAGTGCAGTTTTATATGGGTAATTGTAAGGTTATAAGGAATTTGGGTCAACGAACGTTATTTTCGCATTAATCCTCTCTATTTCTATCAATATTCTCCTTGAAAAATGCTAGAGAGTTGTCGTTTTTTCTGAAATTTTCCACTTGTTGGTCACTTCTCACTTGATTGAGGTAATAGTTGACTTGAATTGAGGAACATCATTTTTATCATTCATGCGTAATAAGCAGGCCATAATCTTAACGCCTTTGGGTGTGGATAAGTAACCAATATCGCACGTGTGGGATATTTTCTTATATATGTATGGTGTAAAGAGTGGCGCATGCGCACTAGTCCCCCGGCGCTAATATTCTCACTGCTATACTCCGAGCGCCTTCGACGCCACAGTCAGACTGATGTGAGTGAGACGGCAATATCGAAATTTACCATCAAAGTCTGATAATTTATCGTATAACAGTAGTATAACACGAGCTGAGAACAAAATTTGACTAGAAAAATAATCAGTGAGTATAATAAGGGTAGATAACAACCAATAAATGAAATTCAATAAAGTCATATTGAATTCAATCTTCTACTGATTGATCTTCATAAATCGAATAGAATTTGATAGAAGGAAATTATATTTTCCTGAATGGTGGGAGGGGCCCCCCGTCCTCCGCACGAAACCCGCACTGACACACTTATGCATTCATGATAAAAAATAGTGTGTGCAACTCGCGTGAATAAGTTGTCAATATAGCCCTACTCGGGCGGCTGCTGGTACTCGCACCGCTCGTGCTCACATACGCCGCCCTCGAACGTTATTCGCAACTTATTACATTCGTTGCATAATATACTATATTAGAATTATATATTATCGCTTGTAAGTATATGCCCCTGAAGTAATGCTGGGAAATTGTGATTTGTTCCCAAACTCTTGAATTTTGTTCATTTTCCGTTTTAAATTTCCAGTTTTTTTTCTTCAAATTTTCAGTTATTGACGAATAATAAAGAACATTGCCACGAGTTTTTGAAAGTCTTTGTTTACGTTGCAGATCAACATTTTCCTCTATTCTTACGTTGATAGATTTATTAATAAGAATGATCGCGAGTGAAATTTGATTTGTCGTCAGTATTTCGCTAGGGCTCAAAGTGTAAATTCGTTGGAAGAATACCTAGTCTACACAGCGTGTTTGGACCTGTATTATAGTCACGTAAGCCCTCGTTGAGCAATAAAGGTGTGAAAGAAAATATACGTGAATACATGAAATTCAAGCAGCCTAAGCTGACCCGGAGACAAATGGAAGCATCCTAAGAAGCTGAGTTGCATGCTGTAAACAGAATCGTAAAAATTGAAACATTTGTCGATTGGATATAGTCACGTAGGCTCGAACTGCTTCAAGGAAAATAAAATGTGAAATTCGATCCGCACATATTATTTGTCCCCAACTGAAAATCTGAAAAAAAACGCTGCGAATCCACGGGAAAACGATCACTTCCAGGAATATTCTAAGAAATAACAATCGAAAATAATAACGGTGTACTTCAACAATTACAATCGTTAGAAATTCTATTAACGATTACTCCATTTCAAGTGAAACGTTGATAAAAAGTTGAAAGAATCATTAAAAAATCCGCAACTTTCTAGCAGCATCTCAAGAGCATATTGTTATGAATAATTACGAATAGCCGAAATATTTGTAAAGTATGATAGGTTAGTGCATCGCCTGAACTGAAGCGTTCAAAAAAAATTTCCAAAGCTCATGAAAGAAAGCAGCTCTCTACATAGATTTTGAAAACGAATTTGAAAAAAATTATAAATTATTTGAAAATCTCATGGAGACATCTGATCATTAGGCCAATTGTAAAAAGGGGTGGACCATGTCAATGTTGGTCAATATTAAATAAAAAATTTTGCCTGGAAAAGCGACAGAGAAAACAAAACCTACCTCCTATGCTAGACAATTTATGATATGTTTTGTGAAAGTGATAATCAATCTAATATGAAGCTCCAAATAAACGAAAGTGTTGATAAAAAAAAATTAATCACCACACAAAAAGTGAGGTTGAAAGTTGAAGAAATTAGAAAAAACACATTACCTATGTGTAGTACTATTCAGTACACATTAGAGTGTAGAATCATTAGAGAAGGATGAAAAAGAAATTTTTTGTCGCTTTTGGTTTAGGTGTTAACATGGAAGGAACTAACCGATATAGCTAATAGGTTCAGTAACGTAACATGAAATCCGTCGATGGGTAGGAAACATTATTTTCTATACTTGAATATAAAATACGCTTATTTTGTGTTGTAAGTAATATCATAAAAATCTTATGTTAAGAATATGAAAGTAACATTGCAGATCAAATGATTGGACCTAAAATAATATTATACAATGGAATGCAAAAAGGTAAGATCCGTAATAATCAGGGCCGGATAAAGAATGTGGGGCCCTAGGGCTGATCGATGTGTGGAGGCCCTTTTGCGGTCACAAATTGATTCAAAACATCATTTTGAAGCACTTCCACGAAAATTTTGTCAAATTGAATCCTTTAAAAACTTCTGAATCAATTTGTTTGCATTATTTTTGGAGGCCTCCAAAATGTGGGGGCCGTGACCCCGTCGGCCCTGATAATAATGGTAAGACAACTGTTACCTTCACTCCTAATAAAAAGCATCTCAGCTACGAGTCTTTTAAACTTATTCGGTTCATGATGTCAAACTTGTACATGTTCCCAATCAAACTGATGACCAGTTTGAATTACTGTTAGTAAAGTCGACTTCGCCTTCAACTCGACTTTTAGGGTCCAAAAGTCGACTTTTTACAATTGACTTTACGCTCTTGAAGTCGACTTCGCTCGTTCGACTTTTTCCAAGAACTTTCGTCGAAGAGATACTATTCTCCGCTTTGCTTCCGCTGCGCTTCAAATCCGAAATACATATAAAGTCTGCTTTCCAATTGTTGCAACGCAAGACGACTCAGACAAGCTATTCGCGCATGTCCCAAGCTTTCCGCGCATGTACCACGCGAACACATAGCGCCAACCAATCGCGAGCAAGGCTGCTGCTGTCTATGTCGGTGCACGATGGGGCTAAATGATGGATTGTGGACAAACTAACTTTCAGCCCAAACTTTTGTAGGATGCAAGTATAAATAGAATGAATCTGCAAATTTCATTCTAAAAATTCCTCCTATGTAGTAGGTATTCTTTCTTGAAGAATCGAGTCAGCAGCAGCGTTTTTAATCTCATCAACTGAGAAGTCAAAATATTTAATTTTGAATAATCGTAACACGGGGAATAACTTTCCGTCGCGGCGACTAGAGATTGAGTGGATTGTAATCGAATCTTTACTCGTTTTTGGTATCGTCTACCGATAAAAGGAACCACTGGACATTTTTAAATCAAAGTAAGGTGCGGTAAGTGCAAAAGAGAACTTTGTTACAACAAAAGTACAACGGCGCTGACCAACCATCTACGGGTCACTCACAACATAGACATAATGCAACCAAATGAGAGGAAACAAATTGAATCAAATGTCCAAGATGGGCAGGTAAATATAATTCATTATTATTATCATTTGATTATCACTTGTCCCTACTCTTGAGGCGCATAAATAGGCTCGAAATTCTGTTTTCTTATATGATTTAACGGAATAAGAATTTCCTATAATTTTTATAGTGTATACTTTTTTATATGGGAATTTTTCCTAAACGTATTCATGCGAAATGGAGTTTCATTTATTATTTATTTTATCTTATATTATTTTACAGGATAGTAATTTCTTATTAGTTCTATATTTTATACATTTAATGTGTGCATTTCTCTTAATCATATGTACCCAAAATGCAGATTTATATTATATTAATTTTACCCCATATTCTTTGACAAAATAGCAATTTCTTCTAATTTTTGTATTCCATACTGTTTTATCTAATATTTATTTTACCTCATGCGATATGATAGAATAAAAATATTCTATAATTTCCGTATTCTAGATTCTGTACTTTTTTATGTGTAAATTTCTTCTTATCTTAGGGAAGAATGGTCCAATTCCTGCCCTAGATTGTTTCGCACACAAAAGTTATTACGAATTTCATGTTAGAAAAGATACCTGTGAAGAATTTGTGCTGGAATGAATACCCTTTCGAACGAAACAGGTCTCAAGAAATCGGGTTTTATTCGCTTTTTCTGTATGCGAAACATTTCGGGGGTTCAGAGTTAGACCACTGGGCGGAGTTGAGCCATTCCGTCCTAATCGTATCTACTCGGAATAGAGTTTTATCTGATTTGCATTAGGATACATGCCAAGCATCCTAGAACATCGACGGAAACAACATTGAGACATCCTGGCCCTATGGATAAATGCATAAGCAATGCTAAATACTTCTCTTTTACGAATGAAAATTTAGTAGTAGAGTGTCCTTATAATTTATTATTATGTAGAGAGTTCTCTATTGAAGAAACACTTTTTTCTTTTTAGCTTGTGGATCGAGAGACGCAGTAGTGTTAGATGCCCTCCTGTTTATGATTTCTGTGTAAAACATGACACTATGCACTACAGAACGCTTCGGGTTGTGAAATTTCGTCAAAAAGCAGCAAACGTTATGGAACATACCATCTGGGTCCACAGGTACTAAGAGCCTAGAAGTTGAGTACGAGTTCTTGCGGGGAAGAGTGCGTGGAAAAGAGTGCGCCGATTAGCTTCAACCTCAAGCAGAAGCTATTCGATCAGAACGAATCGAAGTTTTCAGGAAGCGAAAACGTCTTTATTTATTCAGCCGCCACACTGTTAGACCCCGGTTCCAAGAAGGAGGATTTTTCCGATTCCCGTGCATGTTCTTCTGCTGTGCATCATGTTGGTATGTACCAGAATTCTGTTTTAATACCAAGAATCTTCTTTTGCCATTATAGGTTGAATAAAGTTTTTTTTTAGCTCAACTGGTTGCAACTGAATTAATAGAAGATTAAGAGGGGATTCGAGGAATCCGAAAAACAAGAGCTACAGCCAGCAGGGGGTGATGATGAGTTCTGGGATGACTCCGACCTTTCGATTGAAAAAAGAAAGTCGACTGAATGTAGAGAAATTTCAGATGGTTACCCGATCGAGCTCAAACATTATATTATCGCGCATTTTTTTCGAGAAAGAACAATCCTAATCCAATAACTGAATGGGAGGGCCTCAAATAGGAATTTAGCCATGTTAATAAGGTCACGATGACATTTTTGTCAATAATGGCTACGACAGTTCCTTGCGAGCGTTTGATTTCACATGCAGGAGTAATAATAAACCAACTCCGAAATAGATTGTCACCGAAACATTTAGACCAGCTAACATTTCTTCGATTTTCGATTATAGTTGTACGTATGATTCAAAATAAAAATTAAGGTTCATTGAAATTTGAAAAAGGAATAATTGTCTCTGGTCATTTAAAAAAAATATTTATGCGACTGGGGTAACCTGTAACATAACACTACTGAATAAAACTTCTTTTGATACATACTCATAATATAAATTGTCATTTTTTATCATTTGTTTATTATATCATAAATTTATCATCTGAGAATAAATGATTCTTCAGCAATTCATCGACTCTGCGTCTCAATTAATAGACTTTGAAGTCGACGGAAAAGTCGGGATCGGGTACATTTCTCCCGATCCACATCTCTCCCATCACCTTGAAACTGGTTAAACGATCGTCATTTCAACCAAATTTTTAGTTGCTTATAAAAATTGCGGTAAGGAAGAATAATATTGATCAAGGTGATGGGAATGATGTGGATCGGGAGAAATGTACCCGATCCGAAAGTCGACTTATTATTTCGTCTTTCCATCCCTAGTTTGAACTTGATGTTTAGCTACCACCTTGTGGTTTTTAGGACTCTGTCTAAAATTGTCGTGATGTTCCTTGCTCCTAATGAGAAGCAATTTACCAATTTGGCCAATATAACATCTAACACAACCCAAACAATCAATTCTATAAACCACATTAGTTAGGTGATACACGTCAAGTGCATCTTTACTTAGTATTTAAGTAATATATTCCACGCATGTATTTAAGGAGATCTAGCAGAAAGATCTCTAGATCTATGAATCACTTGTATAAAATATGAGCGATAAACATGGATGGAAATATGTATGGTGTATGCATGTGGAATATGTGGTTTTGACACGTTCAGTTTTTAGTCTAGATTCGCTTCTCGATGAGTAAAGACCTGCCTTCTAAGTGCCTTGACTAAAATTTGATTGTTTAAGTTTAATAAAGTGTTGTTTTTCATAATCATTCCTCCAATAGGTTATGGGCCCAGTTACAAAATTGTATAAGTTGGGTATTGTGTGAAAACTAAATGTGGGGAAACTAAATGTGTAAAAACTAAATGTGAGAAAACTAAAAGAAAACTTCGTTTTTGAGTGAAGTGCTTATAGTGCAAGTGACAATGGAGAACATGGAAGCAGGAAGAAACATTAAGGCTTTCGACGGTGATAGATGTCGTACGTGGAAATTAGGAATTAGAGCTCATTCAACCAAACTTGACGTAATGAAAGTCATTGGCGATAAAATCCCAACTACAGTGACCGATGAGTGGAAGAAAGCAGAAAGAACTGGTAAGAATGTGAATGTGATTGTTGCTACACAATTGGCATTACGAAAAAGACTGCTGGGATTAAAGCTACAAGACGATACACCTTTGATCAAACATTTTACCATCTTTGGTGATTTGATCACTGACTTGTTATCAGCAGGAGCCAAACTAGAAGAGATTGACAAAGTGTCACATTTATTATTGACTCTTCCTACAGCATTTGATGGAGTCATAACAGCAATTGAAACATTGTCTGAAGACAATCTAACTTTAGCTTTCGTTAAAACAAGATTTTTGGACCATGAAATTCAACTAAGACACGAAACCAGTAATACTAGTTCAAAAGTGCTTCACGCAGACAAAATTGGTGATTCTACGAACAAAAGGAACAATTTAGAATTCAAGAAATCATGGAACAATTATCATCACCAAGGGGAAGAAAATTCAATAAAAAGAAACACGCGAATAATGTCAAATGTCATCATTGTGGCAGGAAAGGGCATATTAAGAAAAATTTCTTCCATTACAAAAGGCAATTACAGTACCAAAATGAGAGAAATAGGGCAGTTCACACTGTTCAAATGAATGAACAATCAACATCCAACGACGTCAACTCTGGATTTGCATTCATGGCTGGAGATTTTGACATTGTTGAAGAGGGAAACAAAATTACATTTCTTCTTGATTCAGGAGCATCGGACCATCTTATAAACAGGGAAGACCTGACTGGAAATTTCATTGGATTCCAGCCTCCACTGAAAATTTCAGTAGCTAAGAATGGATCTTTTATAACAGCTACTAGAAAGGGTAAACTCAATGTCATCAGCAACATGGGCATCAATAGAGTCCTAGAAGATGTCTACTACTATTTGGAAGTCCCGTATAATTTACTTTCCGTTAAGAAAATGCAGCAATCAGGAATCACAATCACGTTCGATCAACACGGAGTTGAAATTCACAAAGGTAGTAAGGTCATAATAAAAGGTCAGCCTTCAGGTAATTTAACTGGTATTGACATCATAGTGAATTTGGAAAAAGGTAATGCTGATATTTAAGCATATAATGTTAAAACTAATAAATATAAATTGTGGCATCAACGTCTGGGACACATGGAAAAATCTAAATTCATAGAATTGTAGAAAAAACAAACGTTTCTTGATATTGGACAAATTTATAAAGTAATACCGGATGATAATTTGTGTGAAGCCTGTATAAAAGGTAAACAAGCACGATTACCATTTGAAAAGGCTAAAGATAAAAATAATATTAAACGTCCCTTATTTATTGTTCATTCAGATGTTCGTGGTCCAATTACTTCTCCAACGATGGACAATAAACATTATTTTGCATTTTTCATTGATGAGCACACTCATTACTGTCTCACGTACTTGATCACTTAAGAATCTGACGTATTTTCTGTGTTTAAATATTATATTGCGAAAAGTGAGGCCCATTTCAATTCAAACATTGTTAATTTGTACATCGATAATGGAAGGGAATATTTGTCTAATGAGATGAGAGACTTCTGTGTGCAAAAAAGTATGAGTTATCATTTGACAGTTCCACGAACCCCTCAATTGAATGGTGTTTCAGGACGCATGATAAGAACGATAACTGAAAAAGCTCGTGCGATGATTCCAGATGTTAATTTAGAAAAACATTTCTGGGGTGAAGCAGTTCTTTCTGCTACATGTCTGATTAATTTAACTCCAAGTAAAGCTCTAAAAGTAGACCAAACACCATTTGAAATGTGGCACGATAAAAAGACTCAATTGAAATATTTGCGAGTTTTCGGTTCTACTGTTTATATTCACAATAAAACTAGAAAAACAAAGTTTGATGATAAGTCTTTAAAGGGTATTCTAGTAGGGTATGAACCAAATGGATACAAAGTTTGGGATGTGGAAACTGAAAAATTCATGGTAGCTAGAGATGTCATTGTTTATGAGACGAATTTCTTGAAATCCAGGCCGATAGGAAAGCCTGAAGGGGTTAATTCTGGAAACTCCCATGATGAAACTGATAATTATGACAAGGTGTCAAAATCAGTAGTAGAGTCTCATATACCTGATAGTGATAAATCAGATACATTTAAAACAATGGTAGATGAAAGTCCATGCAAAAATGCTAAAATGCATTGGGATTATGATAAATCTGTAATCGGAACAGATAAACACACAGAGCCTCTATCTCAAGAAAGACAAAGTAAAATACAAATATCCTCAAAGCAGAGAAAGAGTGATAGACTCGAAAGTAAACCTCCTATTTCTTATAATGAAGATGATTTTCTTGATGATTATCTCATGTGTGCTCAGTCAGTTGTATGCCGAGTTCCTACTTCATATCACGAACTTGAAAATAGGGATGATAGAGTTCAATGAGAACAAGCCGTGAAAGATGAAATCAATTCTCTTTTAATAAATAAAACCTGGTCATTGTCAACTAAGCCTGAAAACAAAAATATTGTTGATTGTAAATGGATATTTACTATTAAAAATGATGAATATGGAAATCCATCAAAATATAAACCTCGGATTGTTGCTCGAGGTTGTAGCTAGGAATATTTAACTGATTATAATGAAACTTTTGCACCAGTTGCTAGAATTTCAAGTTTCAGGTTTATAAGGACTCTTGCTAACCAATTTAATCTGTCAGTCCATCATATGGACTGAAAAAGCTTTAATTGACCAAGGTTTTCGAAATTCAGCAGTTGATCGCTGTGTATATATTTTGGATCGAGGAGATTTATCTAAAAATATATACATGGTACTACATGTTGATGATCTTGTGATTGCGACTGCAGATATTGAAACAATGGAGAGTTCCAAAAATTATCTAATAAACAATTTCGAATGGAAGATTTGAAAGAAGCCTCGTCTACTGAAGCTGAGTGCATGGCACTTTTTGAAGGTGTCAGAGAAGCATTATGGTTAAAATCATTTGCAATCAGCATCAACATAAATATTTTAGAACCAATTATAATTTATGAAGATAACAATGGTTTTATAAGTGTAGCAAGCAATCCAACGAGTCACAAAAGATCGAAACATATAGACATGACGTATCATTTTTCAAGGGATTAAGTTGAGAGAAAAGTTATTAAAATAGAATACACTCCAACAGGAAACCAATTGGCCGATCTGCTGATAAAGCCGCTACCAGCCTCAAGGTTAACGGAACTCAGAAGCGGAATGAGTCTGGAATAGGCTTGTGGTATAAAGGTCAACACTGTAACTTCGATATATGATGGTCGGATTGGGGTTTTCTGGGTTTTCCCCAATCCCTTGCACGAATGTTGGACCATTTGTAAATTGTTTTCCCAGATAGCATAATGAAGGTGTGTCTTTGCTTTTCATACATGAATGGTTGATTCTGAAAATTTTAAGTAGATTATATTTCTGAGGAGGCGTGTTGGATTATTTCAACAGTTAAGAATGTATATAGGGCAAAAATATAATCTAACATTTCTTAGTATTTAAGTGATATATATTTCACGCATGTATTCTGGGAGGTCTAGCAGGAAGATCTCTAGAGCTATGAATCATTTGTATATAATATGAGCGATAACCATGGATGGAAATGTGTATGGTGTATGCATGTGGAATATGTGGTTTTGACACGTTCAGTTTTTAGTCTGGATTCGCTTCTCGATGAGTAAAGACCTGCCTTCCAGGTGCCTTGAATAAAAGTTGATTGTTTAAGTTTAATAAAGTGTTGTTTTTCTCAACCATTTCTCCAATAACTCTTAAAGGTGTTTTCATTTTGAAAACACCTAAAATTCTTCTTATCTCGAATGATTACTTTCCATAATAGGGTATCAAAACAATAGGTTTAAAATTGCTATTTTGTGTAACAAATCGACTCAAGTGTTCTGTGGAGACTCCTTTTAGTTTTTTTAATTTATCACATTTTCATCAGAGAAGGTGGTAGATTTGTGTAAAATTGGACCTCCCGCCCCTGATACTGATAAGTAAAAAACCTCGTTTAGCGCGTGAGTAGTCAAATTAGACCTCAATTTGCACTGATTCTGTTTGTTTTGTTAGTGATGCTTATTAGCGTGATGACAAAAAATAGACGGAGGACGATTTCCATTGTCATCTTTTTTTTTCTAAATTTGACCGTCGCATGTTTAAAGGACTCCATTTTAACTTGTTCTTTATTTATTCCTGCTAAAAATTGCGGACAAATTTCGGACAAATTCCAGATTCGGGAAATTGGCCAAAAGTGTCCATTTCGAGGTAGGTTTGACAGAATCGACCAATCCGAATGGTATCCGACCGTATGTGTATTTCGTACGGTTTGACGGAATCGACCAATTTCAAACTTAAAAGTAAAAACAGCAAAATATTCTGTTATAATAAGGTCAAAACTGGGATTAAATGAAATTGAAAAATATTTGTAGGTTTTTTCTTTTATTCCAATCATCAATTCCATCATCAATTACAACTCAAAGCCGCGAATTAATTTTGGATGGGACCGGACTATTTACAGAGTCGATGTTATTTAATCTACCGATTTCGGATTTATTCGGATCACTTTCCGTTTTTGACTTAAGCAAAAATAATTTCAAGTTCTGCATTCCGGACCGATTTCGGATAGAGCCGGACTATTTCCGGAGTCAATGTTTTCGACCAAATAGATTTCAGATTTAATCGGACCACTTTTTATTTTCACTTTAATAAAAATAAACTCAGGTTCTGAATTCCGGTTCGATTCCAGATGGAGCCAAACTAATTTCGGAGTCTATGTTTTTGAACAGACAGATTTCGGATTTATTCGGACTACTTCCCGCTTTCATTTTAACAAAAAAAATTCAGGTTCTGAATCCCAAACTTATTTCGTATAGAGCCGGACTTTTTTCGGATTCTACGTTTTCGAACGAACAGATTTCGGACTCAATCGGACCACTTCCCGTTTTCACTTTAACAAAAATAATTTCAGGTTCTAAACTCCGGACTCATTTCGGATGTAAGCGGACTCTTTCCGGGGTTGAACTTCATTGTCCGGACAGACTTCGGACTCACAATAGCCAGACAGATTCTTGATTTCTTTCATACAGTTCTCGGTTCAGATCGAACAGGTTTCGGGCAAAATTCTTGAATCGGATCGATTTCGAGTGAGTTCGGAACAATCTCGGAGTCCGAAATTTTGAGCAGGGATGTTCCGTTTATTATTTGATTCTTTTGCGTTCAATTTTGAATAATATTCTCTGGCAATCTTCGTTATGCGCACAGTCTGACTCATAGTAAAAGAAAATTCTAATTTTCCACTCCAAATTTGTTTTCTTTTTTTTTCATATTAATCTCGTTTCATGATACAAATCCATTTCAATAGAATAAATTGATATACGTAATCGTATCGTGCCAAATAAGGGTACAAGAATTTAAATAAAAATGAAACACAAGTAACTTTGAAAAAAATCCGTTACAGTTTTTTAGTACGATAACTTTTGAAAGAACTAATCTACTCGATTGGCCTTTGGTACACTCTTTCAGTGTCAGAAACTGAAGGTGGAGTTCGTTAGCTAGATATTTTGGATGAGGGTTCCAAAAGTTGGAGTATTTCGAACATTTTTGAGACCCTTTTTTTCAAGATTCGGTCTGAATATGCAAAGGACGGGAAAATATGAAGGAATCAAAATCTTGCACCAGCAAAAGATCTATAAATTCGATACTATTCACTTTTTCATAGGACTAGTAGTTTTTGCTTAATCCATAAAAAACCATTTTTAAAATGGAAAAATTTAATTCTTGGGTAATGGATACAAGCTTTGCAAGAAACAATTAAGACAAGTTCCTAACCAGAAAAATATGTTTAAATGTGTTATCAATCTTTTTTTCTACAGGACATGTAGTTCTCATTCCAATCAGGGAAAATAACCATATAAATGAAATTATTTGAAGAATAACGAAGGCTTAGACAGAAGATTGATAGAGAAAAGTTATTCCGTCGAAAATGATCTAGAAATTTGTTATTATTTTTCCCATTAGGCGCGCAGTCTTAGTTTCAATCGTAGAAAACAAAATGAAACTGAAAAAAAATTGAATCTCTAAAAGAACCACACAACATATGAAGAAAATGAAGCAACATAACTTCTCTACCGTTCTGGACAAATTTTGATCGAGTGTGCAGTACGAGACACACGGTGAGAATGTATTCGTTGAGGCCGGAAAGCTTTAACAAAAGAGAATTCAAAAGCTCTATATAAAAATGCAGGGACATACTAAGACCGAGCGCGTAGCACGAGGTAAAATCATAACCAAGCGCGGAGCGCGAGGTGAGTTCATCATCGAGCGTGAAGCGTGAGGTCCGACTGACTAATAAATCCATATTAGAATTATGGAGAGACTCATGAGATAATTTTTACATAGTATTCACCAGATTTAATCTAGTAGCTATTTTGTGTGAAATTGGATAGTTTGAGAAAAAATTGATGTATCTACCCGAATATTTGTCCCTAATAAACCAATCAGCCAAGATGATTCCATCATTATTTTTTGAAACTTTCAAATTCAAAAAATAAATTTAATTATCTGCTTTAATCTCATGTGTGAATGTGAATCTAGGATGATAAGATTTAATTTTTTCCAATAACATAATCTAATTGGTCTTAAGGAAGAAATAAAAGCTTATCATCTGCGTATTTATAGTAGGTATGTATTCTGAAATCTAAATTACTAAGTATCACAGTCTCTAAATCTTGCATGATCAGGTCTGCTAAAACGGATGAAATGGGATGCCCTATTGGGGTACCGTAAATTTGTCTACAGTAATTTATTAGGAGCATTACTGATATTCTTTGATCGTAAACTATGACTTCTACAACTTACTTAAAAACTTCCTCTGCTTTTGAATTTACCAATTTCTTTGTTGAAATGATAAAATTCTTAACACCCATCCGAGAATGTGGATACAATGTTTTATTTTTCCTAAACACAGAATTAGATATACAGTCCTCTCACAGTAAAAACAAAGTGTGAATAGGACACCCGTTTTAGGGTACCAGCTACCTGCAACGGAAAGTACCCTAGGTGATGTTCATGCTACCCAGTTGGGGGTTCCGAGTCCCCGACAATTGGGTTACGGAATTTTGGACATCTTTTTTGATCATACGCTATAGTCTGTATAGACATTGCAAGGTGCGTTATTTACATCTTGTAATATTAGGCTACAACTGTATACATGTGGGTAGCCTGCATGCATGCAAAGCATACTATCATTTCGCGTGGTATATGTAAGGACCACCGATTTGTATTATATCTTGATAGTGGATGACGTTACACACGCGTGCCGAGTTGAGGTCATAAATACGTGGATGTTCTTCTCTTGAGTGAGCTGACTGCATTCACATGCCAACATGGGACAGCGTGCATTTTATCTTTACTTGGCGCATAAGGCTTGAAACCGAGATATCCGCTTGCTCATTTCCACCAAATAGAGGACCCTGGTTTCACGTAATGCAATCGACACACCATAGCGTATATTGGAAACAGGACCTGTCAGTAGTGTAGTACTCCACATAGGGGGTTCATCGAACCCTTGGATAGGAATAGCGTTTAGATTCTACCTGCAACAAAGTTTACCCTCAGGTTTTCACTGTGCTTGATGTCGAGTCTCAACAATCTAATGTGTATTTAATAGTACTACATACAGGTGATGTTTTTTTACATTTCTTTAGCTTTCAACCTCACTTTTTGCATGGTGATTAATTTGTTTTTTCTCAACACTTTCGTCTATTCAGAGCTTCAGATCAAATTGAATAATAATTTCACAGAGCATGATATCAATTTTTAAACATAAGAGGTTGGTTTGTTCTTCTCTATCGCTTTTCAGGGAAAAATTTTCTATTTGATATTGAGCAAAATTGACATATAACCTGATGAGGAGAGCGGCAGGACTCTCGAAGCGCTGTAATAAAAGGAAAGGATGGGAACTTTTTTGAATCCTAATTTGTTCTGAAGTACGTCATTGAATACCAAAACCTCAGAGTTCAATTTAGACTCCACTCAGACGATTCAACACCAAAAAAGCACAACATCGCTTGAATTAAGTATACGCATTTTCTATTTGGACATAATATAGTTATTTTTTCATTATTAGATAATCAGTAAATATTTTTAACGGAATTTCCTTTACTTCGTAAGCCTTTTTTTCTACATCTGAATATGTTTTTAGGAAAAATTAAAACATTTTATCCACATCCTCTTCTGGATTTAAAGAGTTATTTCAATTTCAACATAAAAATTGGTAAATGCAAAAGCAGAGGAAGTTTCTCAGTAAAATGTAGAAGTCTTGTTTTAATTCGAAAAATATCATTACTGCTACTAACAATGTAAGAAACATACAATTTTAAATAAGCTTCCATAGAACGTCGTTTGTTGAATGATGAAATCGAAGATTTGAATATTGATTTCAAATTTCTTAACAATGCCCTCAATAATACCAAAATAAGGCCAAGAAATTCTTTGTTATCTAAAATTTACACTCAAATTTAAGGAAACCAAAATCATAGTGTATCACAAGTTACAACAGGAACAACGTTTAAATGAAAAGTTTCAAATATTAGATTGCAATAGTATTTCTGAAAAATTGAATTTGAGAAACATAGAAGTGAAATCAGGGATGAGTATAAAGACCCTTGGATTCTTAACTTAAGTAATGTAACGATTCCTGATGATGTAAATGATGTTTTAGGATTAGTAAAACAATTTATTTAATCTTTTGTTGCAAACAAAAGGAAGATAGTTTTTGACATCGTCAAAGATGTTGAGTCGAACATTGGATTGATTGAAAACCTCGATGAACGAGATATGCTTAAACATGGAAATCCTAATTCTTCGCAATAATTTTGGGGACAAAGAGAAATTTCACAATGTGACCGCACGTTTACTCCTAATATTGAAGAACCCCAATCGTTTATTAAATCAAATAAACAGTTGTGAAAAACTCATGCTGATAAGGGTAACGTTACCGTTGTTATTAATAGAGAATCATATGATTTGAAAATAAATAATTTAATAAATGATAAAAAGAACTCATGAAAAGGCTGCGTTTACTCATCCCGAATTTCGGGATGACTAGTCATATTTTCATCCCGGAAGTAATTGATTTAATATTAGGTCCACTCATTTCTTGTGGAAAAAAATTAGGAGAACCACGGCAAGTATTTGTTTTACTCAGTATTTCTAGCTTTGCTCCATTCTTTGCTCTATTACTGTCATTTTTCGGCGATAGAAAAACTCGCTTAGGATCTCGCGCGCGTACAAGTGGAGAGAGCCAGACCTTCTGATTGGTTGGCTGCTCTGCTCTTTCACTGGAATGCGGCAAAAATGCGCTGACAACTGAATCCTAGGAATTTTGCATTTCTGGGAATTCATACCTGCAGCTAAATATCTGATTGAACGTGCCATGGAAAATGTTGAAAGTAAGAAAATTTCTTATTCTGACATTGAAACTCAAGTGGCGAGTGGTGATTTGGTTACTTCGTTCACTCCTTTTATACAAACAGAGTCAGATTTGATGACAGCATGCGGTATCAAAAGTTTTAAAATTTTAAATGAACTAGTTGCAGTGATGGATGAAATATATCCTGTGAAGAAAAGATATTTATTAACTAGTCGTGACTGCATAATATTGACTTTAACAAAATTGAAGAAAGATATGTCATTCAGTTATCTAGCACTTCTGTTTCGCAATCAAGTTAGTGAAGGAACAGTACGGAATGTTTTTTTACAAGACAGTGAGAAAGTTATCAACCATTCTGCAGTCAACAATAATGAGAGTTCCGAAGGAAGAAATTCTCAGGAACATTCCAAAATGTTTCAAAAGTTTTGGTTCAACAACCACAGTTTTAGACTGTACTGAAATAAAAATACAAAAACCTAAGTGTTTGAAGTGCCGTCTAAAGTTTTATTCTAATTAGAAGGGATTTAACCATAGTGGAATCCTTAAACACCTTGAGAGTACAAGAGATGCTGTTGTGGTAGATAAAGGGTTTTTAATAGACGATGAATGTGCAGAGCATAGAATTAAGCTGATCAGACCTCCATTTCTAAGAAAAAAGGATCAGTTGTCAGAGAGTGAGGCTGTTCAGAATAGAGAAATAGCCAGTGCGAGAGTTCACATTGAAAGAATGAACCAGCGCATAAAGCAGTTTGCACTTTTGAATAATAAACTTCCATGGCATTTCATCAATTATGTCGATGACATATTCATCATTTGCTGCGGACTAGCTAATTTGGGAACTCCAATTCTGGGCGATGACAAATTCCTGTAGGATTCTATAATTTTATGAAATAACATCAATGTATCCAATTGTATAACTTTCGCAAGTAATAAATGCATCAATGTATATAATTTGATTGCATGTTTAATGTATTTTATATTCTATATCATTTATTTTGCTGGAGAAACCTATGTGAAATTAATAGCAAGTTGTACATTTTTGTTCAATTGCACTTCTATTGTTTATCACAAACTTAAATGGATCATCGACTTACTACATGGCAAATAGGGTATTTATAATAATAACTAATACAAAAAATTTATTATACATAAACATCGAGAAAATACTTTTTTCCATTCTTTGGATATATAATTATAGTTATATGCTTGGACTTATATTGATAATATTTTTAGTATATCTTTGGCAAACTTGAAGAAAAAAATACTTTTAATTGCATTGCAGTCTTTTGACATGGTTCTCTTCAGTCTAACCTTTCACATTTTGTAATGTAATCACTTTCGAGAATACTTTATATCCTTTTGGTTTATGAAGCTGAAGTTTGCAACGTTTATGGTAAACGAAAAAATCGAAAATTTTCTTATTCAAAATCTAACGCATGTATTTGGTACATTTTCATGCCAAATAACTGTAAAAAAAGTTTTATCCCCTCGGCTGCATTCCCCGGCAACTAGGGGGATGAAACTTTTTGTACAGTTATTTAGTATTCAAATCTGCTAAATCCATGCGTTAGATTTTAGTTAAGAATATAATTGATTTTCCGTTTACCATAAACGTTGC
>WSXT02172242.1:0-22668 GCA_011762715.2 Neuroterus valhalla | reverse complement strand
ATATATGCATACATATATGCTATGCATTATCACAGGCTCTATTCAAGAGAGTGTGCTTTTACGATCTGTGGTCTTTTCTCTATTTCATTTTAGTTACAAAAAAAAATCAACACCTTGATCTTCAGGGAAGAGAATCAAAATTCTCACAAGAATCAACTTAGTAGAGAATCGATTCAAAAGATCGAACTTCAAAGAATCGAATCAGAATCGAACATCCCTACTTTAAATTTTGTCCTAATTTCTAACCTAGAAAGTGGCACGTTTTGTCCGTCCCTAAATATTAATTAAAATGTAACTTGTATAGTTTAAACAATCCTTAGGATACTATCCTAGGGATTGTTGCATTTTTTACAATGTCATAGTTTTTGTCTTAATATAGATGACATTTAATAAAAGTTTAAGTTGAAAATTCTAATAAGTAACTCATGTAAAGGTTGTGTAATCAAAACATCTGACATACCTATTTGATAAAGTACTGTTAAACTAACATTTATGATTAAAAACTCTGGACTCAGTATGGTAAATCTTGATATTTATTTCTTACAACTTCAAAAATCAGCGATACTTATATGTGTTCAATGATACTACTTTGTACAATGTTATTAGAAAAATACCATGTATTACAGATTCAATCTTTTGTGATAAAGGAACGAGACTTTAAAAGGATGCAGATCTGCAACGAAACGCATGGTCGTTTATTAAACATCTAAAATATGTTACTGGTTATAAGTTACCAACTAATTAATTCATTTATTTAACCAGTCTGAAATAAAATAATTTCTTATTGATTCGAAATCTCCTGGAATTTCAAATGTTCCTAATTCAAACATTTACAAGTTGAAATGCTATACACGTTCTAATTTGCTACAAATATAATTGCTTGCCAGTTTCAAAACTTGCTTTTTGTCTTCCTTTGTTGAATTTGATTTTCGTTCCTTTGAAAACGCGATTAGCCTTTTATATTCAAATATATATATTTTTGAATTATTAAAATTTGGAATTTTCAAACTTAAAATACTATCTCTCTATCTGTTTGGATTTGGACTCTTTAATTAAATTTTCAATTTTTGTTTTACAGGAATGTGCTTGTTTCGCAGTTCGACGAGGACTTCGAAATCAGGCAGAACTTCGAGGAGTTCAATCTGGACGACTGTGACCTTTCTGATGATCCAGATCGACCTGAAGGAGATGGATCTGAGACTCTAACGAACACAGGTGTACTCGCAGGCCCGAATGAGAACTCGATAAAAAATATGGACAATAATAACGTCGTTATTCCCATCGATAGCACTAATAGTGGTTACGACCATTTCTTAGAAGCCACAGGGCTTAGCACGAAGTCCATCTTGACACCATCAAGACTCCTCAGCAACCACAAGAGCATGCTCAAGCCAAAGGACGTCAAATACAAACACAAAATCAAGGCTAATGCTGTCATTGAAAAACATGGTCTCACGACGACTGGACCAAGTCAGACCCACGTTAGGCACTGGACCGGGCCATTTGTTTGACGTTTGGTCACACGCGTCCTGCCCGTCGACATCGAATCTCTCCTTCAAGGATCGTCGCCTGCAAGATAGCCCAAAATTTAGCTTTCATTGCAAACTGAGTCGATTCAATATCGAAATCTACAGGAATTTCTGACATCTAAAAGAATTTGCATTACACGGCGGTCCTGTTTTTAACTGATTTCAAAACAGATTTATTTAGAAAACTGTTTGAACTGCGCTTCATGTACATATTTAAACATTTCTTCTGTAAGTATAAATTGCAAAAAGCATTTTATGAGAATGTTAGTAAGATTTTTCTGTTTCCAACACTTTTTAATTTGAAGAACCCAAAATTACAAAATTTTATTCTGCGGTGTTTTTATAAGGCCAACGTTCTCTGAATGAATTAAAATATCTTTACACATGTGAATGTTCTTATTTAATTAAATTCTAAATCTTTATTTAAAACTGTAAATGCATATAAATTTAGATCATTTGAAAAAAAATGTTAATTTTTTTAGCTATAAAAATGTGATAAATATAAACTGATATAGATTAATAATAAACATGTATCTTTTATTTATTTTAGTATATTTTATTTATCAATTATTAAACCTTTAGATATAACTTGTAAATCTGTTTTTGAGCTTTCATTCATTACTTAGTTAATTTAAAAATGAGACTCGAAATTTATTGCATTTAGCTCCACATTTCATAAACCACCCTGGTGGAAATATTTTTTCGCAAAATAATTTATAACAATTATAGAAATATAAAAATTGTAATATTTTTTTGATTTGCAGGCAATCTTTTTTGTGAAATTTTCCAAATTTTCAACAGTCTAAATTTGATTTTAAATAACTACTTCAATTATTTCCAATTTTTTTTCATAATTTTTTCAAATATGGAAATTACAAAAAAATACTTGAAATATTACCACCCGTATATTTTTTGGATAGAATTCGATACATTTCTACAAATTCCGACCTAAAATTAGAATGTTCGCAGTGTTTTACTTCATGGTGAAGAACACATTTCCACCAAGGTATTTAGAGAACTCTGAAAAGTCAACTTATGTCTCGAAAATTTTCAATTTATTCAGATTAAATTATCAAACGAATTCATCTTAAAAAATAAAAACTCTGTTCAAATGAATAGAAAGTTGATTTCAAATATATAAATAGATGTATACTGAAAAGTTGGCCTTGTGGAAAAATTCACGATGTACATATTGAATAAATTCAGTTAATATACAAAAAAAATCTTGTACATTTCTACAAATTTTGGAAATAATGTAAACCGTTTTTACTCTCGTATTTGTAAATGAATAAATGTCATCCTCGTTGATTTGGCTCGCTTTGACATTCATTATATAAACCAATTACGTATCATTTTTTCAGAAAACTTCTGTTTGTATATCAAATCATCTGAAGAATTAGTATTTGTTTCCTTGGGTGTTGGAAGAAAAATCCGGAGAAGATTCCGCGCAAGTTCTTGATTATTTATTGGAAACAAACAGAGATCCCATTCTGAAATTCGCAGGGCTTTTAGAGGACATTGTAAGCTATCTGTGAAAAATAAAATAAAGAAGAAAGTTTTTTTTCCAAAAATTTATTTTAAAAATTCATTTATTAAAAAAACGAAGTTTGGAAACATTTTTTCGCTAAAAATATTCCTGTGAAACTGCATCTTTTTACGAACAATTTATAAAAACATAAACCTTGATAGCATTAACATCGCCGAAGTTATAAATTGAAAAAAATATCAAAATTTTGAATATCTCCCAAGTTTTTTTAACCTTTCAAAATCATTTAGGGGTTTTTCTTTAAACGCCTAAGAGAACAAGTACTGCAATTTTCATCAAGATTAAGCCTAAATTATTCAGATGGTTTGAAATGGATATGCTCTTCAAATTAATTATGCATAAAAAGTATAACTTTCTGCCGTTATAAAATCAATTCAACGTATACGAACAAAATACAAAAATTGAACTTATCGAATCAAGGCTGAAGGATATTTTTAAATCCATAAAACAAACTGAGAGTTTATAAATATATTTCATGAGAATAGTTGCAAATACATTGCTCCCGATCAGTTTATCAGTTACTTGAAACCTTCAGTCTAAGTATAAATGTGATCTTTGAGAAGACTGACCAGAGGAACGCATTAATCTTCGAAAAAATCGCTTTTATTTCTTTCACAGACACATTGCACATCTTTTCTACATTTCTTCTCCAGATCCATCTCTTTTTCGTACATGGCATACATTTTATGCCTGATATAAAATATAATTAACAAGTACATTTTTATATGCACGTCCTCTTTTTGAAGTATACATAACCATTGTAATTCGTGATGTGAAACGAATAAAAAGTACATAAAACTGAGTGTTTCGAAAAATTAGAATTTAAAATAAAATAATTACCATAGCTGATTTTGCAAAATCGATCAGTTGAAATACATTAAACGATTTCCGGATTTGAAGTCTTTAACTTCAGTAATTGGTAATCCTAATTTAAAGGCCCCGCTTTCGTAATTCATGTATGTTTTAAAAATTAAGACGTACACTTTTAAAAATTTGAAACAATCCCATGACACGTGATTCGTCATAAAACGCAGACGTACTTTAAACTACAATTTACTAAACTTCATTTGATAGCCCATATTGCTTTCATCGTGCATGGTTATTTATTCATAAATTTAGTATACGTGTTTATAAATAGTGCTTCTAATCAGGTCGTCCTGAATTCGGCATTTGATTAAATAGATTCATCGCGTATCTATATTGACAGCACCTACATTTGATGAGATAATTATTTGTAACAATTAAATCTGTACCGGCGAAACTGAAATTTCGACAAGGAAGAGTTCGGCGTCGAACGCAAAAGGATTTCCTTTCCAAACCCAACTATTCTAAAGATAATAAACAATTAAAATAAAAAAATGATAAGTAAAGGTTTTTTCAGTAGTTTATGACAGTATATTTTTCAATTTCTAAGAAGTATAATACTTGGGACATTTTTATCACAATAAATAATACATCTCATCCTGAATTTGTTCGACGCCAAATCCTTTGACTTAGATATTACATAACTCAATGAGGATCTGATGATCTTTGAGTTACATATTTTATAAAACACTAGATAGAATATAACTTAAAGTTTCATCTGAAAGCTCGCTTGTATTCGAAGTGATAGTACGTCAGTATTTCATCTAATGATTCGTAAACAACTAGAACGTATGATACACGTATGTAACTTCTACGAACTATAAAAATACAACGAAAGTCTATAAAAATACAATGCTCGTAATCACTGGTATAAAAATCTAAATAGGGCACGGAAGATGAAGATACATACTCGAATAGCGTAACGTATCGTGTTATGTCTATGCATGGACATAACATACTGCATGCAGTAATTCGTATTCGTTCCACACCAAAAACATGGAACAAAATTCTCTTCTGAAGCTAGTGCGAATCATTCAAGCAGGCACTCCATTAATCATGGCAAGAGCTATATTTTCGATACTGACGTATGAATACAGCTTAGGAACCTATAATAGGTTCAAACAATTCGTTTGGCACGGTCGATCCCTCAAGTTTCTCTCTCCGCTCGGAAGTCATAGTGATACTGTGAACAATAGAGAGTAATAGATATTTGAAAAGTTTTTTATATTTAAGATAGAGTTTCTGCTACTCAATGAACACAACACTCAGAGAAATGTAAGCTTGAATCAGACAAATATTTCTTCAAACCCATACCAAAAACAGAATTTGTTTGATTCAAATGAAATTTATTTAATTCAAACAATACAGTACAAATTGTTATACATATAATTTTTTCAAGCAATAATTTCCTAATTGATCATCTTTTTCTACCTACTTATTATTAAGAATCTCAAAAAATGCTCTTTTTTCTGAGAAAAAATGTATACAATGAAAAATTCAATTTAAAAAACTATTTATTCAAGGATGATACGGTTGGTTCTCCAGAACATTTAGATTTTCGAGAAATGAATTTTGACACATATGTGACCTTTCATAATATATTGTTTCTTTGGGTGACCACAATTATATTTTTACTCACACAAAACCGTTTACTAGATACCACAGGCTATTAATGTGTTTTCCAGAACATCGTTATCTTGAGTTATTCACTGTATTTTCAGAATATGTAAATCAGGAAGAAGCTTGTTTTTAAACAATAATTTTTTATCATCTCATGAAAAATTTTTTAATTAAACTTCTCCACCGTATTTTTCTCTTTCACTATTCTCTTCAAGAAATATTTTCCCGGATTCGTATATCATAAGTAGAATACCTCAAACGACTAGCAGAATAACAGCTTATTAAAAACTTGCGATATCATACGCGCGGAAAACATTGTCTTGCCAATTCATAAAATAGGAATATAAAACAAGATGATTATAATCCCAATTTATAAATATTATAGAACACAAATAAAGTACAACCATAAAGTGGAACTAAACATTGTTTTCCAATTCCACTTTGAAGAAGGTTCTCAAAACACCTGCGGCTCTGAAGATTCCATTCTCATTACGGCACTCGCGCTCTACGCGATACGGAAAAATGAAATGGAATATGAGAGAATAGGCACAAATTATTCATAATACTTTAAACTATAAATATTCAGAACTTCTAATACCAAATATAATAACATTATATTGTTTATACTTTTTCTTCATGATTTGCATACACAGCCCCGGGTCGGGGTAAAATTTCACAGTCAACCTTGCAAAAGCGTGAATTATCCATTAATTTGAGGAAAATTTATTGTGAAAATCGTAAATATTCCCATTCTTCTTCGAATAAAATGGCTCACTTCTCGAATGGGTGGTTAGTTGGTCGTGGGGGCTAAGGCATGAGCCTTGGACCTACTCCGTCTTGTTGTGGGTTCGATTCCCAAATATCCCAGACTCACTTCTCGAATATTTCATATTCGCCAATAGTTGATATGTTTTAAGGTTTCTCTGGTGATTTAATTTGACACAAAAAAGTCAAAGGATTCGGGAAAGATGTTAATAATCACTGCATTGTATTTCATATGAACCTTATATCATTTAATTGATTAATAATACCTGGAACATTGCCCATTCGAAAAATGTCATCAATTTGTAATCTTGTATGAATGTACTAATAATAATGATTATAACTTATGGATCTCTTCAGAAAAAAATCAGAATTTCGAAAATTAACGAACTTTTCGAATTCAAAAACTTCATTGGGCCTTTTTATTATCAGATAGACACCAAAATTCTTTTATGAGATTTCTCTAAGCTTCATTTTAAATCTTCCACATTTTCGTGGTCCTGAATCAAAAAAAAACTCGTGATTCTATAATAAAGAAATTAAATTTATTGATTTAAATTTTTGAAATCTGTGAATTTCAAAATTTAAAAGCTATATAAATTTGATATTTCATAATTTTATAGCACTCCATATTCAAAATGTTTCAATTTTAAACGCTCTAAGTTGGAGAATGGTTCAGAATAACGCTGTACAATTAATTTTTTGATGCAATGTCGGAGGATTTGAACTGGGATTTATTCAATTATTCGAAGTTTCGAAATAAAAAAAGAACTGAATAAAAAATATAGGAAATATAATACAAGGATAAAATGATTCTATCATTTCTTCGCGATTATAAGAAATGATAGGAATTGAAGAGAAATCTTCACAGAAAAATATGTATAGAACTAAATAATATTAAAATATGGGAAGAATTATTGCAGAAAGTAGAGAAACATTTAAAGAGGTCTCTCAAATAAAACTTAAATACCATTTGTAAATTTATGAGTACCCTCATCTCGGGATATATGGCCGCTACGGATAAAGATATATTTATTCATGATCCTATTGCTAGTTCGAAAATTTTCGAACTTACAATATTCTACTAATGTAAATTTAAAACTATACAGGTCTAACATTCCAGGTTGAAATTAATTATTCAACTAAGCACTTAATTTGATTATTTTGTGTTCACTGTAGAATACAAGCAATTATTTTCAAACGATAAAAAGGATCGATAAATGCCTCTACTTAACAAATTTTCATTATAAAACAATTTCATTTCAAAATAATTCAATGGGTAAAATTTCAAGCTGAAAGCTGACCGAGGAGTGAGATAAAACCTTTTCAAATTGACAGTTCTGAAAGATTTAAATAGGGGAAAGTCATATAACTTCCATAATATCTTAAATTATTTTGGATTTTTTATACAATAAGCTAAGATGGGTTAAGACTCCATCCATACTCAAAATTAATAAATTGTGATAGATTTCAACAATTTGAATATTTTTACTAAATCTGATATCAGAAGTTAAGAAGCTTAGGTTTATTCTTTATTCCAATTATTTTAGGTCTGAAAAAATGAATAACTATTTCGAAGATTAAGAACTGATCTGTACTTTTGATCTGTACACTTAATTGACTTTGGATAAATATATATCCTGAAGGGCAATGAGTTTGAAATGCTGAATCGAGAAGATTGTTTTCGGAATAATTCAAATTTTATTTCTTGGTTTTTTATTTAAGGCAACTATTTTTTTTATATATTTCCACAGAGGAATTAGGAATGGAGCTTCGGCAACGGGAAAGTAACTTTGAAAAATGCTGTTCATTTGCATTCGTTGAAGTGTTTTCGAAAAAAAAAAAAAATACAAATACAAATACAAATGACAGTCTTCAAAATGTGTGAAAATGTGAAATGGACAAATGTAGAATCTACTGCGATGACATTTCGCATGTATCAGAAGAAAAATTACTGCCTACATTATAAATTTATGCATAAAAACTTTTTTCCAATGTATTTTCTGTCACAGAAACACGTAAGAAGAACAATTTCACCACTCACCATTCTGTCCAGCTCCTCTCGTGTTCGAAGTTTAATCACAGGAATTCTAGTCTGCTGAAATAGAACCTAGTTAAATATTTCATATACGTAAAAAAATATAAAAAGCAAGAGTAATAAACCTTCATACGACTTCTTTATTAATAAGGATTCTTGTTTTCAGGTTTCACGTCTATCAATAATTTATCACATGAAAATTTAATACATTTTCTACCCAAAAAAGAAAAAAATACCCGTATATTAATTATCAGGCATGCAAGCAATATTAAAAATTGCATAGCTTAACAAGTTACATCAGCGTAGCCGAAAAAATTCAAAACAACATTTCTGGTCTGAAAAATTAAAAAAAAAGGCAAAGTGTAAGTCTTCTGAAAGACCATCAAATCTCGCACGCAATTTCTATTTTACCAACATTTTTTCGCAACAACTTACACCTGCGCGAATTAAGAAATCGACTAAAAAAATTAGGAAATTGAATGAAAAGTACTAAGGAACTTTTGTATGGTCTTAGCTTCCTGAATTACAAACAGAACCTACTTTTGAACTTTTTTCTCGTATTTCCAGAAACTTAGATCCACAGAAACATTCCATAGTGCCATTTATTCCTTAGTTCCTCGATTATCTTAATTCGTGTAGATGTGGTCGCAGCCACGTGGGAGATCAGGCGGTTAAAAAAATCAATTTCGAATTGCACAATTTTGAATTCGAATATTCCAAACCCAAAACTCCAAAAATGTTTAACATTCTAAAGTGAAAACATATAAATTTCATAGGTGATGAAAATCATTTTTTCATATACTTAATACCAAGTGGCATCGTTAAGAAAAAATTAGACCACAGACATTTTCATTGTTCGAAGTTTAAGAATGTTCAATTTTGACCTCCATAATCAAGATTTGAACGTTCAACGTTTCAGAGTGCACTATGAAATTTGAAGGATTCATTCCAAAACTGATGCAATAAAAAATGACAGAATACTTTGCCTAATTCTCAGGAAAAAAATTGGATTGTCTGATATTGTATTAAATTAACCTTACCTTCGAGAAATTGTTATTTGTCGAAAGGAGAGGATTAAGAACAAAAGGAACTCCATCCAGATCAGAAGACCCTGGTAATGTGCCGTAGTTTTGTGCAGAACTAGCAAGAGGAGATTTTGGTGGTCGAGGTGCTGGCCTAGTTGGCTTGATTCTTGCATTAGGACTAAGAATCTCGTAGTCTCTATCGCTAGAGTCGTCTGTGGGTCTTCCTGGACTAGGTTGATTGATCTGGGGATAAATGCTGTTCGGTATTTTGGGTGTAAACTTTGGTTTCGGTGGCCTTTCCGGAGCCACTCTGTGTGGAGTTCCATTCGATGGATTCGGTGATGAGTTAAAAAATGATCTACACAAGGATAAAAACAAATCTTTAGAGAATATTCTTGTATTTCATGGTCATTATTTCAATTTTTGATTCTTCTCATAGGCATACTCACTCTATATTTGCGTAGGGTCTGGAACTTGGATCTTCAATATTAAGGTCGACGGTTTTGTAACAAATACTGACTCCGTTTACTAGACTATGATAACAAAACAGGTTTAGATTACTAGTTATTTAAATCATTATTTGGAAAGTAATTAATTGATCTCCTTGATTAAAAAAATGTAATCCATTGTGGTAACAAAAGTCTACATTCGTACAGAATACAGTTGAATAATATTATATATTCCTACTGAAAATGATTCATACGGCCCTGACACGTTTCTTAAATCGAGGTTCCAGTTTATTCAAATATCTACGTACTTAATTTGAAACTGTGCAACGTCTGAGGCCTCAAAATTCAAACTGGTTTGTTTTAACTCATTGAATATTATTATTGAAAAATATTTTTCTAAAAAGAGGACTACTTTTATTTGTACTTGTGTTGAACCGTATCTCAGTTATTCTATTTGCGAAGGAAGATAACGCCACTCATAGATAAAGCCACTCATATAAATTATGATTATCTTAGAAGGCATTTGTATCGTTAAATTTACAAGATACAGTCACTGTACCAAAATAAATCTTTCCACAGTTTTGGAGAGATTTTAATCTCCTCCTTCCTTTTTCTTCAAATTACTGCAGTAATCAATATAGTTTTCTCGAAATCCCCTACAAAAATATTTTGTAGTAGATTCGACTAATTGTAGTTCAAATAAGATTGTAAAACTGAATCGCCTAATCTTGCGATACCATTTATCCAGAATTATCCACAAAATGATAAGAATTCGAGGAATTAATCATTTCTCTCTAATCTACTTTCAAGAAGCTCTAGTTTTCAGCATTATTTTGTCACTCATATTATGGATATTATTCAAGATTCTTCAGATTTTAAATTAGATTTCGCAAGAAGTTCTTAAAGAGTTTCCAACAGATCGGTGACTCCAAATGACACGGTTTCATCTCTGAGGGACCAAATGAAAATGATACTAACACGCGTGGCAAAAAAATCGAATCTCCAACATCCCGTATAAATTATATCATTTATAACATCAACGCCCACAACTCTTTAGCACTCTTTCATTTGGTCCTCACGATCAAGCACCCTTTCATTTGGCGTATCTAAGATGGAATCTTGCCATTTAGACACGTCGAGATGATAAAAAAAGAAATTTAGGTTTACACCAATTGAAGTCCCTTTTTTATATTCCTCTCCATTGGAATGAAATTTAATGAAATTGTAGAATAAATGTTTATTTTTATAAAATGGAGAGAAAAATAGCCGTTAGTCAAGAAAAAGACTAGAACGCCTCTTTGCCTTCAAGATGGAAAATGGTAATTGTAAATAATAAATAAACTCACCCAGCGTAAGTAAATTCGAAAGGCGCCCTTCTTGAGGGCTTCCCAACTCTACTGCATATGATTATGTCTGTTATAGCCTTTGAGCACAAGTCCTTATTCCTAATTTTATAACAAAGCTGCCTCTTCCTCCACGCACGTTGCACTAGGAAACAATTGTGTATATAAATAAATTCCGGTATTTTTTTTTTGTATTGCCTGTGTGAAAAGCTTTCATCGACATGTCATCGAATATTTTAATCTTCTGATATTCATTCTGTTTTTATAATTTATTCATTTTTTCAGCTTATCAAATTTTCAAAACTGCTGTAGAAAGTTAAACTCCTCATTGAATGGTTTCAAGTCTCTAAGAGAATATTTTTAAATAGATTAATAATAATATTGCTTACTAGAGTCAACTGTGTGAGAAATCATGCTATATCCCTTCGGAGGAGGTTCCCTCTCATCGATAATGGCGATTTCTTCAACAACACTGTGTGGCAATCCTTCAGTCTTTGAGAAACATATGTATCTCGTCTTCTTCTTGATGAACAATCCACTTTCACGCCATAAATCGGCATCTGCGTCTAAGTCGTGGGTTCTGGAGACCTATAATAAGTTCAAAACATTCTCTTGTAATGTTCCCTAACTTAGAGCAAAAGATTAACATGACCTTTGTAAATGAGAGAATATCCGCGAAACCTTTCAAAATCCCTTGAGATTTCCTTGGATTTATTCAATTTTTACTGTTTGGCATTGTACCTCAATCAAATTATAAATATTAAGAATATGATTGTTTTGTTAGTCAAAGATAATTTTATAACATGCTTTCATTTTATCATTAGGCTTGGATCTTGTAGACTTCCAATTGTTAACAATTGTTTTTTACATGTTTTCCAATTTTCCTGGTCAACTAAAAGTAGGATATTCATATTTGTCGCAAAACGCAAACATTTATTTCCATTCATGACGTTAATTCTAAACATCTTTCAACAAAACAGATCAAGAATAATAATTTTTTACAAAAGTTGGAACAGTCAAACTTACAATTGAAAAAATCAATTGGCGATTAAAGAAATGGGCTCCTAACAAAATAGTTCATTTTTCAACCAAAGTGATGAATTTTTAAATAAAATTATGAATCTTCAACTGGAACAGTTTGAATTGCAAGACAAGAAGATGAATTTTCAACTAAAATGATGAATATTTTACTAGAGCACTTCAATTTTCAACCATGAAGGGAAATATTCGAACAAGGAGATTCATTTCCAAATAGAAAGATATATTTTCTACCGAAAAATACGATGTTTTAACGGAATAGTTGAATTTTGAACTGAAAAAATAATAGTTTTCAACCGAAAATGGATCAGTTACCTTTGTAGTTTGAAACCCCAATTTCATACCAAACATAAGAGTTTTTAATTAAAACTAGGAATCATCAATTGAGAAAATTAAGTTTTCAAACAGATAAATTAATTTTTAGTAAACATATATAAATTATTGTCAACCAAAATTTGAATACTCAAAATTTGAATTTAACGAAACAAATAGATTTTCAACTACAACTATGGAATTTGAAATTGGAATAAGTTAAATTTTCAGTTGAAAAAAAATACTCATAACAAAAAAAAATTAGCTTGTAGCGAAAAGAAACTAATTTTCAAACAAAATTGTAAATGTTTAATTGTAGTAGTTAAATATTAAACCAGGAAGGCGATTCTTTACATGGAATGATGGACCATCCACTAGAATAGTTGAAATTTTGACTGAAAATTAATTTAAAACCAGAAAAATACAATTTTTCAGCAAAACGATTGAATTTTGAACAGAGATATACAAATCTAGAAAAAATGTGAACAATTTCCATTATGAGGCCTTGAAAACTCAGCCATTTTACAGTTAGGCTGTCGACACTGAATACAGTTTCTTGATTCAATAGCTATTTCAGAATTTATTACAAAATAAGTCTCTTCAATATTGATTTTTCTAAACCATTTATTTAATTATCATAGAAATCGTTATTCAATAAAAGAAATTTTGTTGGTCTCGAATCAATTCTTCGGCTTCAATACCTTTTTTTTCAAGCCTGACTTTTTATCCTGATTTCTACAGTTTTTTACACCACGGACAGTGACACCCTTTGCATTTTGATTACTGACAAATAGGTAATGACTTACTACAGTAAAATTGGGAGGACATTTGTCGATGTCTTCAACAATACTAATGGCAGTAATAGGGCGATCATCCGGCAGGACAGACGACAGCTGATGAACCAGCATCTTGCTACTGTCCTTCTTTGACATATTGCTGCCCTGAAATTACATATATTTTTTAGTTTAGAAACAAAACCTATTAAATAGATTAATTTCTACTCAAAGTCATATCTAACTGAACCCTGTCCACAAATTTTCTAACGGTATTTTCTGAACAATAATTATCAAAGTTTGTCATCGATTTAAAAGTGACAGATTCTAATGTTAGATTCAAGAAATTGATTGCAAAAAATCTTCAATTCGGAAACTTTCATACCTTTAATTTATTTATTCTTTTAGGCTTTTTATTTTTTATTCTTTGTAAAGCAGTGGTACTTCCTTGAAAAAAAAATTACGTTAGATAAAATATCTAAAAAGTTAATGCGAATTACCAACACTTGGAACATATAAGTATCCAAACTGGGATTCGAGGAAAAACACGATGACTAACAGAGAATGCAATTGTTAAATTTGGAGCATGAAATTGATTGTTGGAAGAAAAAGCGTATTCTGCATATTCAGCATTCTGTTTCGACGACGAGTGGAAATGGTTTTCCTCCATGAGACTCTCGAGTATCCGTTATAAGGGAAATAAGGAGAGGAGCACGTAAAGTCTTAATAACAATAATGTCAGGTTTATTAACAGAGAAAGTATATTTTTCTTCTAGAAATTATTATGATTATTTCGTATCAAAGGGAGATACACATTTAACATTAATTTTAGCAGTTGGATTGAATTAGTTTTATTTTGCAATTTGAAAAAATTACGGAAATAATTATCTTTCTGAGAAAAATGTGCATAAAGTTTAAAAGTACTGATTATAAATTCATATCTTTGAATACAATGTCGTAATATCTCTTTTCAGAAATTGAACTTTACAATTAAAATTCCAAAAGCCTTAGCTGATTTTTTCAAATCACTATCATATAATGGAATGTTAATAAACATTCCCATTGCTTTTAAAATACAAATGAATGCAACATTTTTTTTTCTTAATAGGAACTTTTCGAATTATGAACTGATGGAACCCTGAATTATAAATCCCGTTATAATTCGTCCGCAAAAAATGTTTACCATTTGATTACGCAATTAAGATGTGTACTGATAATACGGGGACTTTAATTAGGTAATATGAATTGGGAAATAGTTGTTCGGAAATTTGATTTTCATTTTTAAAATACATTTTTTCCATTATAAAAATCATTATTTACAACGGGTTCAAATGAGTTTTTACTGAAATACAGTTACCTAAATTAAAATACTATAAAATTGTTCATAAATTTATTCGCAAGTCTTGAGAAACAATCAAATTATATGAATATGTATTGCAAATTAATCATATTTTGATTAGCGAATCATAATTAAAACGATTTTCTATCCCTTATAGTTTATTGCTATTTTAAAATAATAAAAGTAATATTACTGACTCTTAACAGTATTATAGTCTGATTGGCTTTGTTTTTTTCCATACCTACATAATCAAGAGCTAAAAATGATCAATTTACACTTGTTCATTTAAACAATGTTTGGACCTTGAAAGGACTGTTGTTTCAAAAATTTAGAACGAATAATAAAGAGGAGTTTTCGAATAAAAGGATTGAGAGAATAGATTATTTATATATGATTACAAAACCTGGGATTATAATTCCCGTTATACATTTTATCGTGCTTCACGGAAGTCGGCAACTATAATCTAAATTCTAAGGAAGTGTTCTCGTCGCACCAATTAATGAAATCCTGTGCTACTGAAGCGGATCATGATTTGAAGAAAAAACATTTGTAAACATGAAAAAATGACCGTAGGAAACACAAAGAAAAGAGACGAAACGTATGTTTTTTCCTAGTTCCATCATACCTAAGATCCCGTTCTTAACCCGCAAATAAAAGACCTCATAATATATGAATTATACCGTGTATATTGTATACAATTTGGATTTTATGAAAAATATTTAACAATGAAAAACAAAAGAGTTTGGAATTTCAAAGCGATCCTACTCTTAACTTGTAACTTGAAAGTGTACTTGGAACTTCGAAAAGTTAAAATTCCAACCAGTATCTAAAATTCTAAATCTATAATTTTAATAAAACTTTTGAATTTATTAGCGGGCAGAATGCCATGTCTTACAATTGTAATATACCATCAAAAACGATACTACAAATATCAAAAATTGAATATTTTAAGGCCGAGACCTTGGCTGAGACTAAAAGACTAGATTTAAAAACCTTGAAATTTGAAAGAATACAAAATTAAAGGAATAACATCTATTAAGAATCTGAAGCTTATAAATTTTAAAGCATCGAGACTTCAAGGGATTGAGATTTAATAGAGAACGTGTAAAGAATAAGAAATAAGATTGATTGTATTCAATTTATATTTCATCATGAAATGGTAAAAATAATGTTTTACGATTCTGAACCTTGGAAAACAATCTTTCTTGTCCAGCTTCCAAATGTTGAATAACTTTACATTTTCCATGTAATAATGGAATCATTTTACAAACCTGCGGAATTATTTAGAATAAACAATTTTATACTTGGAATTTTTATGATTCTAGGGTTAAATTTTGAGAAATGTTCCGAATCTGAAAATTCCATCAAAATTGGTAAATCAAAATCTTTGAACTTTAAGAATACTCTGGATTCTTCTATAATCTCCTAAAATAATTTTAAATCATATCGAATTTGTTTATTTTCTTTAAGATGACTAAATATCATGTTGAAATATATTGAATTCTGCATCTATAATTACTTTATTGCAAATAGTAGATTACAAAAGAAACTATACATTATGCAATATTTTGAATTGTTGTTAGAACAATATTTGTAGATAAAATTTATTTGTGAAAAAATATTCCGTTCATTTTAACGTCCAGAACTTTAAGCAAATGAGTTTTATCGACTTTGTTAGAAATTCGCTGAATATTTTTGTGGATTTCTCCGAAATATTTTATAAGCTTCAGGAAACATTTTGAATCTGTCGAAATCTATTGAAATTCAACTAAATTCTTGCAATTAATGGTACCTTCTGAAATTTCTACAGTTTTTCAGATTGATTCAATGAATCAATAAATCAATTTTGTAGGTAAAGATTGAAAGATGTATATGGTTATCTCCCCTTCATCTTATTTTAGCCCAAGTAACTATTCGTATAAATATATGATTATAAAATTGATTACCAATTTGATTTTACACGATTTCATTTATATTACTTTCATTTTATTATTTGATTGCCTAACAATTTTTGCATGATTGAATTCGAGAATTTTCCTGTGTATCGGAAATTTTCAATTCTAGCAATTTTATAATTTGGATAATTTTCTGTTTGGCGGTTTTTTATTCGTCCTGAGAAATTTCGAAAATAATCATTAAATTGTAAAGGAGGCGAGTTTATGCAGAGAGGTAGGAAAAACAAATAAAAAATTTTGCAGTCCGAAAATTAATGATTCAAGACCCTCAGCTGGTAATATATTGTGCTTTATAAATTTGTATAGTACAAATCAGCTGGGTATTCGCATGAGTCGCAATCGCGTTATTCGGTCAATAAATTTATTTTATCAAATTTACTTCTGAATAATATTAAAATTCTATATTTCGCTTCAATGTGTTCACTCTTCCATTGTTATGAGCTTACGCCAAATTTAACAGCAACAAGAATTCGAAGGAATAATGTGGAATCATCACAAAAATGAAAGAAACCTGTGAGTTATAAACGAATTGTGTAAAAGAAAGAAAACCTTGGCAAAAAAAGTTTGTAAACACAAAAAATATGCACGTCAAAACCAACACGGAGAATGTAGGAGGTAATGTATGCCTTCCATTGAGATTCTCTTTTTACGTCCAAAGAAATCTGTATCAATCTTTGTATACCATCATCGAAATTCAGGCACTTTCGTAGAACGTTAAAAGGTCCATATTGACCCCAGCCTCTCTCGTTCAATGTCCGGTCACTCGCGTACGAGCAAAGATAAAAAAAAATCAGGAAAACACAGACTTGTGATGAAAAAAGAAATAAATAAAATCAGGGGCTCCGCGAAGCAATCACGGATCCAATTGAACCCTTTTTTCGCAAGCTATGGACCTCAGAACTGTGTCTTAATTTGACATCAGACATCTATAAATAAACAAAATTCCTGCTTTCAAGACTCACCGAAGTGTAGTAGGAATCTATGAAACCGACATTTGCTCGTCGTTTTGCCCAACCTCACTCGTCAATCCGGCAATTAATTAACTAGAACTAGGACGTCACACTTTATTTTTGGGTTCTTTAAAACCTAGGCTCAATCCCGCCCAAAATCACTATTTTATTCACCACTGACAAAAACACGAATGAATATTTAACCGCGACGAGACCCGCGGCAGCGCGACGTTCAGTTTCGATGAGAGAAAGAGTTGGAAAACAAAAAGGGGAAAAGGAAACAAGAGTGCGAGAGAGAAGGGAATATAGGAGACAAAGTAGCAGAAGAGAAAATCTGAATCGGTGGAAGGAAAACACGAGTTGGAAGTGCATGGAGCTACCACGAGCAAAGCCTTGAATAAAATCAAATAAATTGAATGTAGCGGTCTTTGATTTCACTTGGCATTGTAACAATAGAAATAGTATTCTAGCAAAGAATATCTTTGATTCTAGCTAATAAATGGTATGAGACTACGAGCAATGGCGCCAATGGCGAGCAATCCCAGAATTCTTTATGTCCGTCTTCTGCTTCGAAGTTCGAACTGTTCCTCCCCACTCGCACGCACTCGAGCTTTGACACCGATGACATCACCCACACAACTCCATTCGGGTTTGTGTTTGTTGGATACTTGAGCCAGTGACGTATCACTATTTACTTTCGACTGGACCCCAAGCATCGGACTCCTCTATAAATTCATTTAAAATTGTACATTATTATCATCAGAGACTATTATTTTAATATTTTATGCTAGACAATTTTCGATAAGGTTTCATAATAGTTATGGTCCTAATTGTTCAAACTATTTTTTTTCTTGACAAAATATTAAAAGATAACACCTTTTCTAACATAAGCTATAATTAGTATAACGCAATGAATGGAAAATCAATGCACGATCGATTCAGTAGTAGCAAGTAACATGAATAACTTTCTGAAAGAAATCCGTTATTTTCTTATCAATGGCAACTTCTTGTAAAAATCCCAACACGATCCTATAGTAATACGTCAAACGTCACAAAAAAGACCGTTTTTGGAAAAAAATACCATACAAATTTTTTTTGCGGAAATTGCTAGAAGAACCAAAGTTGGAAGAACATTCAAAATGGTAGGTATTTGGTAAAATGTGTGAGGACAAAAAGTATTGGGGGCAATGTTTTCTACAACTTTCCCTATTAAGTCGACATTCTGCGATGAAAAGTGCAATTGATAGATGGCGCTGAAGTACCAAAAAAGCGCATTTTCCATGCTGCACGCTCAACAACAATTATCACATTTTTGTACAGCTCGTTTGATATAAATTTTTAAAAACCTTCTTAAATCACGTTCAATACTGAAGTCAGCACAATTTTGGAAAAAATTAATTATAATAAATATTAATCAAAAAAATGATTTATTCAGTCTGAAGTAATGATTTATTACGTACCCACACCAAAGATATTACCCACACTAACGTGGCCCACGTCGGAAACAATGGAAAATCTACGGTGACAGGTTTGTCACACTATAACTCGTGAACGGTAGGTCGGGCAAGAAAAATTTTCATATAAATTTAGTAGGTTTTTTTGGGGAAAACAACTTTTTTATTGACAATTTCGCGATAAAAATTTTTTTCCATTGCCAAAAAGCGAGAAAACGCTAACATTTTTTGTTCCTACAAATTTTCCCAAAAACCTACCGCGTCCAAGATATATCAATTCCAAAAGATTTTTGAGTTTTCTCAAAAACCTGACCCTGAACGATCCCGCATTTTTTAGGTTAACCCCCTCCCGAAAAATTTTTCTGCGTTTGCCCCTGCTCTAGACTCTTCGAGTCTAAACGCTGGAATGTTTTTCCTATGATATTTTTCTAATATATAATACTGTGAAAATTGTGACAGTATCTAAAGTTGCCCGTGCAAAATTGGAATTTTCATAATTTGTTTTCCATACAAATTTTACACAAAGGGGCAGCAGGGGGCAGCGTTAACCGGAAGAGCAGTGTTTACCGATTAACGGCACATTAATTTTGGGCAGTGAGTAGTTCTTAAATAAAAAATATAATAAATAATAAATATAATATATTTATTAGCTTGCAAAATAAGTAGTCTGTAAATAAGGAACGCGAACTAAACATTGTACACTTCCAGTCAGAAGTGGAAGAGCCATCCAGATCCAATAAATCTGATTTTGAGGCCTGAAATTTTTAATAGTTTTATTAAAAATAATTCAAAATTGTTAGTAATTACTCAGCTGTGCGCCTGCAAAAAAGGTTTTCATTTGAAAAAGATATAGACTATTTAAATATGTTATCTGAAATTTTCAACTTTTTACGTTATGTTTCCATTTTATTCAACTCCATAGTTATAGTAAGTCCCAAGCCGCAAAAAATATAGGACACAAAGACCATATGCCAAACACTAAGTGTACTATACAGGGTTAAAAATATAAATTGACCTATTCAAAACTCAAAATGTTCAAAATTGATTCATTTGGAATTTAAAGCGTCTAGAATCGTTCAATATCAAATTTCATTTTTTTCTTCCGGAACGGGGGAAGAAATTGTGAAAATCAATCAGTATGTCTTCTTGAAAATTGATGATGCTGTTGTACTATTTGGTTCACTTATTTTCTTGAAAATATTTACGTATTGTCTTGGAAATAAAAAAGAAATTAGGTTTTGGAACTTTAAAGTTCCTGATAAAATTTAAGAATATGGAAAACTGCTCAAGAGATTGTTAAGTTCAAGCGTTGTTTTATCAATTTTAATATGATTTCTTTAACGTGGCTCCTATTAAAAACGTTTAACGAATTAAGAAAGATAGATTCCTATTTTGAACGCTTCAAGCGAGGATTATTCAGTTTGATAATTTTTGATCGAACTTTTTCTCATGGTTATCCATTCAGAGTTCTCAAAGGCTCTAATATAGTTTAATAGATTTGATGTCTGATTCTTGCTCTTTTGCTCTCTGTTTATGCGTCTTCAGTTTCTCTCCAACACCGCTTAACAATGTTCTGCGTAGCTTGTTTATTACGAGTACTAGTCTATTTCCTCAAACACGCATCAGAAGAAATGAAGATCATAATAGGAAGGAGATTAAAATGAATTTAGTGATCAAATTTTGTTCTGTTTTGTTTGATTATAATGAAAGGATTTCCGCAATTAGAATGAATATATTATACATGTGTAGTTAAATTTATCATTCAATCAATTATTATATATTGTTCAAAGGATATTGAAGAATGAAAAATAATGGAGTGTTTCCAAACAGTACCAGAGTGTGCTGATAGGTAGAACTGGGCAATGATTTAAAAATTGTATTCAATTCTACCTGACCCTAAAGCCAACAAACTACTTTTTTTGTGTACATATATTAATTTTATTGCCCAGGGTCAATACAGTGCCCCCACCGATTTCAATCAGTTAAATTGTTGTTTTTTTCAACATAGTGAAATATTATTTTGAATGATAAATTATTCCAAAGATGATCTTGAATTTTCGAACGAAAACGATGTGTCACGTCAAGAATTTATTTTCAAAAAGGAGTTGTTTAAAAATTTCCGCTGTTCCTTTTAGGATATTTATCGACTATACTGTTGTAGGATAAGTTATCGACTATGCTGGTGATGATAAGGTAGGTTTCCAGTCGTCCCGATGAGACAAACTAGAAACGTAACAGGTTTCAACGTAACCTGTTTATGTTAACTAATATTTAGTACCTTATATATTAATTTAGAATTTCAAACTCTCATCTAGAAAATTATTTGTTTCTTAGGAAGTCTATATTTTCGGATAAATAAATAATTGAACTGTTTTGTAGAGGCACCGTCATTTTACCTTCGAAATTCAACAATTTTGTAGAAATTTTTTTTTCTTATTCAGGACATTAATCTTTTTTGAAGAAATTTTTTTTTGTTTTAAAAATTCAACTTTTCGAAACTTTTCTTTTAGATTCCAGTTTTTGTTGGAAACCATCGTTTCTGAAAATTCAACGATTTACTAAAGAATGGCACTATTTTGGTAAAACTTTCAAATTTTGTTGTTGTTGGAAGTCTCTATTTTTGGGTCAAAAACTCAACTGTTTTGTAGATAATCCGTCCTTTTGATTTCAAAAATGCAACCAATTTGTTGAAAATAAGTCTTTACGTGTATCTAATTACATTAATTTTTTATTAATATTATTATGATTATCCTATTATTACCATAGTTATTATTGATTTCATACTTTTTTCAATTTCATCTTTTGAAGGGTTTTTTAATAATCATGGTTAATTGAAATTCTTATTATAAGATAGAAAATTACTTGTGACAATGTATGTATATTTTTTCAGGAAAACTAAGTTCTAAAATTGAAGAAAGTTGCATTGTCGTCAGTTTTTGGCTATCACAATAAATGAAGAATAAAACTTATTATATTTTCGAAGATTGTTCTCTTTAGTTGAAAGTTTATATTTCTGTTCATAAGGATACTTTTCGGTTAAAAATCAAGCTATTTTTAGAAAACTGGAAAGTTTCTTGTAATTTACATCTCTTGTTAAAAATTTATTTTTGGTCTAAGTATTCAAGAATTTGGTACAAAATTATATTATTTACTATTTGAAAATTGAACTTTTTATATAAATTTTTTTTTGTCTTTTTACATTCTCATTTTGAATGAGAAGGTATTGGTTTTATGTAAAAATTGACTTTTGCGTATTGAATGAAATCTGCACGTTTTGAGACCCCTTGAGTCAGAAAAAATGGTTTTTACGAAAGTGTCTGTCTGTCTGTAGTCTGTAGTCTGTAGTCTGTAGTCTGTAGTCTATAACCTGTGTACTCGATAACTTTCGAAAGAATTATTGGATTGGATTGCCCTTTGGCACACATCTTGAGGGATCGAAAAGACAGGATGAGTTCGTTAACCAGCTATTTTTGATAAAAAATCAAAGCGGGGGAGCATTTTGAACATTTTTTTGGAATTTTTTTTCCATGACTTAAAAATTGTAAGTACAGTTTCTTCTAGTTGGTAAAAAATGAAACAATTTATCCTCATGAGTTTTTTCGATAAAAGCAAAATTGTCAGAGTTATGGCATTTTCAAAATCCAAAAATATAAAAGAAAATGAGAATTTTT
>WSXT02172231.1:0-22670 GCA_011762715.2 Neuroterus valhalla | reverse complement strand
AACTTGTACCACAAACTACGTAGCCAATTTTTGGATACTATTGACCCCCCCCCCCCTCTCGGCCCTCTCGTTGAAATTCAACTATGCTATTAAATGATAACTAGTTTCTTTTGAATAGGATTCAATGATACACAATCTTGAAATAAGTATTGCAAGGTTGTAAAATCTGTAGTATATACAAAGTGGAGCTAAATAATGCTTGAAATCTTTTTCCCTTCATTTGGACTCATAGAGGCCTTTATGACCTTTGTATAACGAATAAGCAAAGAGAAAAATATAAGTTTAGTTGTTTTTCACTATATTTGCTTCCCATCATTTCAATAAAGTTGGAAGTGCTACGCAATCGCGTTTGTCGAATGAGCCTTGCTATTGGTCTCGTTTCCCATTTCTATAACATTTTTTATTAATGATTACGTATAGAGTATATATAATATATATTATATATTTGACTTCTTCTAATTTAGAACTCGAAAATGTTATTTTTGAGTAGGGTGAAAAATAAAACTAGTTTCAATTAGGCTACTAAATAATTAAAATTAGAAAGTAAATTAAAGTCTTTGACCTCGAAAAATGTTCTGGTTCAGTGATTTGTACCTTGAACTCAGAGCCCTGAATAATTTCATATATTTTCACTGAGGTGTAAGTACATATTCTTTATTGGAAAGAAATATATTACAAAAAATCCAATTAGTCATTTTTACTATTGTGTATTGGCCTACTTTACACTTTAAATGAACTTAGCAGAACTTCTTGGTAAAAAATAGTTTATTTGAATTTTTCATTCATTTCATGTTCATTGTTTGATTTTCGAGAAATGATAAAATTATAAATAAAATAATGAATAAATAATAAATGAATACACAAATATTATATATACATATATAAAAGCTCTTTTAATGATCCGCTGTTAATACATCTATAAACTAAATAAAGTTTACTGCGAGCTAAAATCTTGGTAACCAAGGTTCTTATCTCAACGTTAAAATGTGTTAAGTAGGTAAGTTCAATTCTATTATGGCCTTCAAACAGGTACTTATTTTACTAATTGTCTGATTTAATTCTGAATCATTAAGAGATGCCTAGCTGAGGCTGTCTGAAAAGAATTAATCTTTAAATATGGTAGCCTAAAATAGAAATGAGGAGACTCGTATACTCCATCGTTGATAAATAATAGAAATAGTAATTACATTAGGGCAAGTTGAGAGAATATTCCTAGTTTTGCGGATTTCCTGTAATAGTAATATAAAGTCGTCGATAAGTTTGTATGAAATATGTTCATTTTTTATTGACGATTTTTGTTTTTGAGTAGAACCGCACAAATAGAATGGGAAGTGAAACCTTTTTGAATCTAATGCATCCTTAAACCAACATTTACTTTTTGACGAAATTTTTTTTACTTTGACTTGTAAGATTTGTTCACGTGCTGACTGAATATCAATTTTATTAAATGTTGATTTCATATAATAAATATTGTGAATCCAAAATGAAATAAATGCTATTGCCAGTAAATGATAAATGATATCTATATTTGCGAATTGATGTCACATGAAATATAGAAGAGTCAGGTTTCCTTGAAGTTATTGTCGGTTTTACCTTGACCATTTTCAGTTCCGAATATTATTCTTTGTTCAGGATGTTTGGGCTACCTTGATTTTCTAGATTTTTCAGGTTTCAAAAATTGATAGTTTTATCTTATCTCACTATTCGAAATTTCTTACTCTTTTTTATTTCCATATTTATTGTCTATTTTTCCGCGAGAATCTATAATTCCAATTATTTTTGGGTTTTTAGAATGTTTGACATGTTTCTTGAGCTTTTAGGCTGCTTTAGATTTTTCAGGATTCGAAAGTTTGATAGGAAGTGCAGCATTTTTCTCATCAGGAACACGACATGTGGGCACATGTTTTTTTTTATATTCGCCTAGATCTGCTGCCGGTATAGGCATATCATCATAAAGAGGGTCACATAGACGTAGCGATGAAGACAATTCTATATAATAAAATATAACAAAAATACGTATTTGATAGAAGAAGGGAGAGGGTTGAAATATTTTCTCATGATTTTCTACATTAATTGAGATAAGGTGGTCTAATCCGTCACGGACTTAAGTAAAGCCCGTAGGACTAATATTATCTTGATCCTATAATGTGTGTTTTTGTGTTTTTGAGCCAAATTTCTGTAGGATTTTCGTTGAAACATCTGCCAGATGATTATTCTCGGAATTATTCAATTACTGCCGCACTCAAAGTAACACAACCTTCGATAATGAAATTATTCAAAAGAAATGAGTGAACTACATAGAATGAACAACACGCGATGACATCTTGATTGATCTTAATGGCTTTCTAGTATAGTAATAATAATAATGATACTAATTATGAGGTAGGTCTAAAAAGTATCTAAAGGTGATGCAACTCGCCTTCAAGACACTCTGCTGCTGTGCAACGGCAACTTTGTAACAACACTGCTGAGGACACAGTATTCGGGACGGTGGTCATGGTGAGCTGCGTGATGGTCAAGCAGATATCACTTATCAATAATCTGGCTAGCGAGAACATCAGCCGAAATCGGGGCACAGTGGAACATCGTCTGTGCCTGTTGAGGATGCTTTGGCTAGCAAAAGCGATTTGTAGCCAACAACCTCAACAGGAATACCGCGGAAGAGCGTCAACTGGAATACATAAATGAATAAAGATTTGACGTGTCTCTACTATCAAAGTGCCGAATCCGGGATCAAGCGTGGAAAAAGCTTCAATTTCAGGACAAAGTTCGCGGAGAAGTATCCCCATATACAGAAAGTTTCAGTAAAGGATTTCATCATTAGGGTCAAGGCTCGGGAAACGTCGACTATGAACATCAGTAGGAGGAACCTGTGCAAGATCAAGCTGAGACTGATGAAGCAAGACAACGCCATCACGTCTTTGGTATTCCTGCACAACCTCTTGATGCTCCAGTACCACCACGTCTTCCAGACGTAGCCGGCCCGATTCAGTCAGAGGCTGTAATTGGAAATTCAGAGACCAAGAAGGCGGATGACGCAAAAAAGTAGGCAGCGTATGAGAAGAGACCATCATCGTCTATTCTTACCCAATAACCCACATCGAGCCATAAGAATAAAGGAACAGAATCTAACAGATCAAAAATGCTCAATATCTGTTAATAGATTACTTCCGGAGGTTGAAATAGCTTCTATCGAAATGGAGGTAGGACTATAGCCTCCGAATAATGAAATACCCATGTGAGGTGTGGATAATGAAGAGTAAATTGACGCTGAGGGCATATATGTTAGAGATAATGAAGAACAAGGACCGAGTCTACTAGAACCATATCCGGACATCAACGTGAACATTGATGTTAACAGCGAAATCATAGAAAAACTACAGCACCTTGAAAGCGATTTTGATCGAGTTTTATTGGAGTTTAGGAATGTAAAACCAACGAAAAGGTATTCCCTATCGAATATATATTCATCATGAAGGATCTGCATGTACTAATAGGGCACTTAAACAACAAGGTTCTGCCTTTGCACTTCAATGCAGAAACAACAGCGCTACAGGTGCAAAGTCTTGTATATTTTGTGGCTGTGGCAGTCGTTAGAACTCAAGCTCGAAGAACTAGGGCCTTTAGATGGTCTTTGCTCTAAGGCGTGAACAGAATACTATAAAAGAAATAGAACCAGAAAGCTGATTCACCATGAGACTTGATTATCTTACTGCTAGACTGCGTCGAAAAATAAAGGTGGTGCAAGAAAGTAGCAGCTGCGTGAATTCAATAAGAGAAGGAAAGGTCAAGGAAAACTCCTGTTATGGAGCCTACTTTCATCACAGACTATGATAATTCAGCAGTTTTGGAAAGATCTAGTACTTGGAAAGCTGCTCCGGACATGGTACACAACTTATTAGTGTCTGACAGCTATAATTGCAGATACCACATGGCTATTTGCTTTGAATTTTGAAAATCAAAAAGATCTGCCCACGCATCATTGACCTCCGGGGTCGTGCGGTGATGCTTTGAGGAACACAAATCAAGCACTTTGACCATGGGTAACCAAGGATGACTAGATCGATTCGCATCACGACAGGCATCTTTCAAGGGGGCCTCTTCAGCGCATTATGGTTCTGTTCAGCGATAAATCCATTCAGCCAAACACTCCAAAACATGTATTATGGATTAAAAATACATAAAGATGAGGATGATCATGTACTGAACCATCTTCTGCACATGGATGACCTTAAGCTATATGCTACTACAAATCAAACACTGCAGCAAGCGATCAGTGTCACCAGTTTTCAGATGACACAGTTTTTAGACGACACCCACATTGAGTTTATATTAGACGAATGCAGAACAGTGCATTTAAACCGAGGAGAATCAGCGAACAAAAAATTTGAGAACGAGAATCAGGACCGCATAGAAGCAATGGTTGAGGATGAGTCATATAAGTTTCTGGGTATTCTTGCGTCATAGGGTGTTCAGCATTCGCTGTCGAGAAGAGCCCAATGACTCTTTTTACTGTGAGACTAAGATTGATTTTAAACAGTTCTCTTAACTCTGTCACCAAAATCATACCTATTAACACCTATGCTATTAACACCTATGCTATTACCACCTATGCAATTAACACCTATGCTATTACCACCTATGCTATTAACACCTATGCTATTAACACCTATGCTATTAACACCTATGCTATTCCGGTTCTAACGTACTCTTTTGGACTCATCAATTGATCAAACACAAATCTTGATGGGATAAGCAGAACTATTCGCGTTCAAATGACCAAGCATCGGATGCATCACAGTAATCCGGCGATTGAGGGGATAGTTTTGCCACGACATACAGGGGGCAGGGGCGTTGTAGATGTCAAGCAGCTTTGTGTATCGCAAGTTATACAGTTGCGAGACTCTTTTATCAGCAAACGAGATTTTACGCTCAACCTACCATCTGTGAAGCAGATCTTGATTATGCGTCCTCGAATTTGTCCTCTGCGGAAGCCTTGAATATCGTGGCAGAAACAACATCGATACAATCAATACAATTTGAACCTAGGAATATACCAATAACTTAATATTGTGCCTGTCGAAAACTCAGCGCAACAAATTCGGATGTTCGTATTTCAAATTATACATCTTAGCTTCATCAGGCACTCAACTTAGTCCGTGGCTGGCAATAAAACAACGAAAGAAAAGACCCGAGATAAATTTTTAACAAGATATAATAATAAATGTAGAGTGGTCGCGGGACCGCCGACAGAAGCTTTGCTCTTTCGCGTTGAAAGAAAATCACGAATTCGATTGTTATTTCATTCATCGATGGGAAGAAAACAGCTATCCTCTCACTTTATGCATACATGCACGCCAGGGAAAGAAATATTGTAGCAGGAAGTATAAAGTTGATCGCAATTGGGGATTCAAATTGGAAAGAAGTTAAATTTTCAAAGTTTGTCAGTTTCAAGTGTTATATGTAGACATGAATTTTCAGACGAATCACTATCAGAACTATTCATTATAAATGCCCTTACTCGCGTGCAACGTGTAAGTCCGTGTTCAATACACACACGCGGCGCGTCATGTGTGCGCCGTGTTCCCAGTAAGAGTGAGGATGGGCGGAAGGAGGAGAAATGTGAAAACGGGAAGAGTCACAGAGTCTACTGTACATATGCTTCATTGGCCTTGAGAATGGAAGGAAAGGAGAAAGAGAGAGGTGGGGGGGGGGGGGATAGCTGCGTTGATGCCATGTTATAGACATTTTGTCTCGCATTTTTCGTCACGGGGTGTTCCCGTTTCTCCCAGTTAGGCCGCCTCGCTCAGAGTATAGGTTTACCCTCCCAAAAGATGCAAAGCTTCAATATTAATGGTAACTCATAATAGTGGTAATTATGGTAGCTCTGAAAAATAATCCAGAGGTGACGCAAGTTGTCTTCAACTCACACCGCTGCTCCGTAACGACAACACTGTTACAACACTTCTGAGGCCACAGCATGCGGGACGGTGCTCATGGTTTGCTTCGGAACGGTAAGGCAGACCTTACTTATTTACAAACTGGTCAGCAAGAACATTTGCTGAAAGTAGGAAACAGTGGAAAATGGGCTGTTGCTGTTGAGGATGCTTTGGGTCGCTTGAGCGATTGGCAGCTAACCATCCTAACAGGAGCACAAAGTTTAAAACCAGACGTGAAAAAGAACACAATTTCAGGACGAAATTCGCAGCACAACATCTCTACAAACAAAAGATGGTTGCTCTAAAAGAGCATACAGATGTGATTCACGTTATCTTCAACATACTCTGCCGCTGTGCAACGACAACACCGTTACAAGACGAACTTCAAATAAAGCCATACACTTCACAATGTGACTACTAAAAGTTTGCATGAAATGCAAACTTCGAAGTAAAGTTTTTAATATCTTAACTTCGTCAGGCACTTCACTCTGTCCGTGGCTGATGATAAAACACCAGGTTAGAAGACTTGCAATAAATTTTCGAAAACCTAAATATATAAATTCATAATGGTACATCATGAAACCCGAAACATAGTGGACCTAGCGGGCAATTGTTTCGGGATGGTCTGAAAGAAGAAACCCCGAAGCTGAGGCGTAAAGAACCGTATTGAAGGCTGCATGGCACCCGGGAGGGGTGCCGTTAACTGTGTCCCTAAGATACCACGTCACCTCCTAGAGTACTTGCTCCTATAGCAGACGTGACCTCAAAACTCAAATCCGATTTCAAATGTTGTTCAAAATAATCGAACGCGCAGAGCACCCGGAAACGGTTTGGCAAGTACTGTCGATCGTTCTGGAGTTTGGGGTGCCGAATCAGTTGTAAACACGATGACGAATCGGTAAAACAATCGACGTTCTTTATGAGCCGATGGACTTGATGATGACCTGTTGAATTGCAACCATGCCGGCACGGTCCCTTATTGCAAAGGTTACACGGCACGCCTGCACACCCTGTAGTGCCAGAAACACCCAGAGCTCTTGTACGTTGTACAGAAAGAGTTAAGAAACCATGCCATAAACCTTTCGCGAACAAGACATATTTCTTAAGCAAGGCATCAAACAAGGCATCACTCTAGAGATAATTGCGATTTTAGGATAAGGAGAAACATTAACATTCAGGCTTCTCCCAAGCCCCATAATCTGGCCAAAATAAGTGGTACTCTTCGAGAGGATCTCTCAGAGGATTCTATAACTGGACCATCACTTGTTCAGTTCATGATGCAGCAAGAGCTTTTGCCGACTCGAATCAAAGATTCAAACCAGCGATTGATGAAAGACTAAAAAGATTGGCTGGGTAAGCCAAAACGCGTCCCGTATGCAGTGTTGGATGGATTATGTAAAATCTAGTAAGCCTTTTACGGCTTTGAAAGAGAAAGGGACGGGTCAGTGAGAATCAAGAGTTTTTTGCTGACCCATTGCACCTCTTCAGCGATCCTTCTGTTTTTGACTGAAACCCATCAAAGTCCGAAGAAGTCGAGATATTTTAGAGAGAGATTTACGAAAAAAAACGTCCATTGAATGCAGGCACCGAAAACATCATAAGTTTCTAGGAACTGTGAGATAAGGTCATAACAGCTGAAGAGGAATGCCCACCAATTACTGCTGAGGAGGTAAACAAAGCATTAAGGAGTACGAAGAACTTCTCCGCTGTTGGTCAAGATTGTATTGAGCACTGTGGGTAAAAAAAGTTTACTCCTACACACCAACTTCTGGCTCGCGTCTTTACCTCATATTTGAAGTCAGAGATCCCTATTCCACAGTAGCTGGTGTTAGGAAGAACTGTACTCCAACCGAAGAAAGGCGACTTGTCAAGCCCAAAGAGCCACAAACCAATAACTTCCCTGCATACGTTGTATAGGAACCATACATATATCCTGAATGACAAGATTGTTCGCATAGTTGGACCTGTATGAGTGAGATTTATGAAGATAGAGGATCGGAAAGAGGCGCAGCAGGCTGTAAGAAAACCTGTCATTCGACAGGCCTGTCTGTGAAGACACTGCAAACCACAAGCACAATCTGTCAATGGCCTGGATTGATTACTGAGAAGCTTTCGATTCAACTTCACATAGACTTATAATCTGTCTGTTGAAAACCTTTATTAGGTTTATTCACATATACTAGGATGCATAGAGAGATTAATGACTCTTTGGAAGACCAGATTTACTAATACTTCTGGGGAACATCGTGTGACAACCAACAACGTCATTTTCCAGAGAGGTGTCGTTCAGGGTGACGCAATAAGTCCTCTTCTCTTCTGAATCACATTATTACCACCATCTCTCGCAGTTCATGATTCTTATGGGTAGCTCTGTGGCGGAACTAATGTCCGTGAGCATGAGGTCACTCATATATTTTATATGGGTGATTTAAAGATCTATGCTTCTAGAAAAGAATATCTCATAGATGCTCTAAGTGTCGTCGAGAGGTACTTACGAGAAATCAGTATGGACCTTGGATTGGATAAGTGTGTTAAGATTCATCTCGAACTTGGACGGATAGCAGGCATAGATAAGGACGCTGAGCTTATGGACAGAAGTGCCATTGACACCTTTGCGCTGGGAAGACCTACAAATACCTAGGAGTGCGTAAGAGCGGCATTTAAGATATAATATCAGTGGAGGAAGTTCTCCGAAGCAGATACAAACTGCTTGCCGTCCCGGTTCTGCACGATTCGTTGTGGGTAGTTCCATGGACGAAGAAAGAGCTCAAGGTCGTCGATATCACTCTGCGCAAGATAATGCATAATATATGAAGAAAAACTTGCATGTCGACTCGTCCGTCACGCGCTTATACGCTTATCGCCGTCTCAAAACACAGGTGAAGAAAACGGAGGCAAAAGACTTCCTAAAACACCATGAATATAATGTGATGCACGGAAATTTTCACAAAATTGTAAAAGATCAATCCTTGTCCCATGAGTCAACGTTTGCTCTCCTCTGATCATCTGGACTAAATCCAGGAACGGAGAGTTCCATTTTCGCGTATCAGAACGGTGTGCTTGACACCTTAGCATAACGTAGAAGCATATTACGTCAAGAGGTTTCCAGCGATAAGTACAGGGCTTGTCTTAGGCTCCCTAATCACCCATGGCATAAACTATCGGATTGTCTTGCTTACGCGGACTATCAAGATGCACGCATCGTCCTTAGTAGCACGACAGTGTTACGCAACGATAGGGCTTTATCGTCTAGCATCTCGAGGGTCCACCTTCAGCGTCGCCTCGCACCGTGTAGTTCCCAGAAGATGGTCGACCCGGGAACTTCCGCCTTCTGCGGTGCAGAGGTAATATTGAGGAGCTCTTTCGCACTCCACGGGCCTGTGTCCCTCCTTGCTACATCTCCAGCAGCACGTCTTATGTTGGGACAGGTGCAGACCGCTGCCATATGGCCGTAGCCATGATAGCATTAGCACCGGGTCACATCCACCTTCTTTCTGACACGACAGGACACCCACCCAACTTTGAGGTGCCCTGCGCGCACCAGCCTTACGGCCAAGTCTTCATCCATCTCGACGAAGGCCTTAAGGTGACCCCTCAAGGCCTTTTTCGTTAGATTGACTTTTATGCACCCCTTCATGCCGTCACCAAAGTGCTTCTTCACCGCCTTTCCGACTTCTTGACCTCCAGTGAGCTCGTCAAGGTCAAGCACCTCGATCTCGGCACGAGGGACCAGCTCCTGGACCATCCCGCGTTTTTTGAATACTCTTGATTTTAACGCCAAGGGTGTTCGGCTCCACCTTCCTCTCAATGTTACGGAGGACCTCGGCATAGCTCGAACCCTCGGACGGATTGATAAGAACCGCTTCGGGACGAGCTCGCTTATGGACCTCCTTCTTCTTTATCCTTTTTTTGGGGCAGATGATGCCTCGATTAGAGAACTCGAGGCCGTAGGTACAAGTACCTGACCTCGAGTCTTCACCTTCTTTAGCGCAGGCGTGCCCACGCTGGAGTCTGGGATACTCTCGGTGTATTCTCTTATCCTCTTCCCTTGGGCTGAGTAGAGAGATTTTCCTTGCGTCTTCGTCCGTCTGAGTCCCCTGCTCCGAACGTTGAGGTGTAGAACCAGCAGAAGCTGGAAATACCGCAACTTCTTTTTCCAACCGTTTATCCTCGACAATCTTACTGTTAAGTAAGTATCTGAGTAAGGTTTCATAGCCTCATCTCCATTTGCGGTCATTCTCCATTTTCTGAAGGGTACCATCTGCTTTATCTTATCCTTCTCGGATCTTCAAGAACATATTCCGACGTGAATTACAGTAAGTCAGCATCTAACTCAGAATATCCTCCATCTTGTTAAGATTCATAAGCTCTTTTGCACGATACTCTTCTACGCCGCCCGTGTACTGCCTCGCTTGAGATTTGTCAAGGTATCTTGTCCTCTGCTCATCTTCCGTCTCCGGAACTTCAATTTCTCCGCCAAACATGCGCTCACTGAGACTCCTCTTCAGCTGCTCGGCCTCCTCTACGTTACCTTGGTCCTTCCCAAAATCCCTGGGACCGGCAGCGGCCACCAGGGCTTGCACCCGATCGGAACCGGCGGGGAGATTTTTACTCCCTTGGGATGAAGTGTTTCTAAGAAACCTACTCATGGTTGGTTTTTATTTCGGGGTCCCATCCCCTAGCTAGTTTTTGTCCGCCCTGGGTGTCTGATTTCCCCGGCGTCATCCATTTCTGGGAGGCATTCCCCTTTCCGCAACCTGGGATTAGTACTGGCTGGTTAGTATGGTCGTGATACGTGGCCATAGTTGCAGTTTACCTCGATTCTACTCTAGTTGGATAGACAGCTTTTTAAGCTTCTTAATCAGTCTTTCATATCAATGCTTCAAGCAATGAACTTATAGTAGCATAACTTATAGAGTTTCAGAGTGACTCATTAGGAATATCACTAATATTATCAAAGATTCTACCAGGGCGTTAGTCGGAGATCTCAGCTAAAGCATAGTTGAACGCTGACTAGGCAAGCGCAACGTGACAAAGGAAGATGCTGAACGCATTCCGACCAGGAACCCTGGCCACAGCCAGACTCGAAACCAGGCTACCAGACCAGTTCTAGGCTTAGAGCTGTACTTTCCACCCAGGGACTGCCAAGCCCCCAACTTCCATTCCTACCTGGGACTATTCTGAATTTTCTACTTATATTTACCAGATTTCCTGGTTACAATAACTAAAAATTTTTAATCGAACGCATCTAGTTACTTCAGCCTGGAGTTGCTTCTTACTGCTGTTTCAAACGGAGTTTTATTCGTTTTTGAATAGCGAAAAATAGCATTGATATGATTTTCATTCCAGGAATTTTATTGATAAGTATTCTACGAATTTTGTGTATTGTGTCGAATCAAGACACATCTCCCTTATATGTTTATGGGTTTCAATTCACTCATTTTCGTATTGTTTCATAGAAACCTGTATGTGCTCTTGAGTTGGAAGTGAATTGGAATAATTCCCAGATATAACACAACTGGACTACTGTGTTTGACCTCGTGTAGGCATGTCTTCCAGATAGACAGCTAAAAAACCTGTAATACTTGAAAAGCATAGGAAGACCAGCAAATCTTCACAAACTGCAAAATCAAGGCATATGGAAAATTCTCATACTGAATTATGATACTGAATTTCGATACTTATACTGAATTTTGTATACAAATATGGTTAAAAACTAATTCGATATAAATTAATCATAGAACAAGAATAATCTCGTTCACAACGGATGTAAGAAATTTCAGGGACCAGACCAAATTCTCCGTTTCATTTTGTTATTAATAGAATCAAATAATGTTTTACCAAACTTCAATCTGCTGTCTCTAGATTCTGACGAATTGAGACAATATCTAAAATTATATTACAAACTGGATAAACATTATTATTTTTAACTGGAAGTAACAAAATTAAATCGAAATTTAGAAAACTTTAAATTAGAAATTTGAAAAAATTCCAGTTTGTATCCAACAACCTTCAATCAAGTCAATATATAATATTCCTCGAAATTATGAATGAAGACCAAGAATCTAACGACCACATTGGACAAAAACTCTTCTGAAAGTTGAAAGAAATACGAACGAATAAAAGAGGGATGCGAAATATAGAGGTGACTTCCGGAACCTTTTCTTTCTGTGTTCTATTTCTCATATCTTTTAATATTTCTATTATCCTCAAAACACAAAAAACAACTTCAAATATCTACAAACATTTTGGTGCTTACTCAACACACTTTCAAGGTCAGAAGCCTCTCAGCAGTTCAAGAACCAGGAGTAACTATATACCGCCAGGAATTATGCCAAATATTGACGTTTTACAAAAACAGTCTTTGAAGATAGCAATCTGAGTTGACTTAATGCGTCACTCACAAGGCAAATGAGACTAAAGATGAGTTTGATATGTGTATATGTGACTGTCCCGTGAGAGATAGGTCTAGCGCCTGAAATCAAGTTTTAAAAAAATGCATTTAAGAATACGCTGCTCTCGCGCGTACAGTCTAGTTTCGAGCTTGGCTATCAAGCGGCTTTGGACCATGACCAGCGCTTGGACGTAAACATCTTTTGTACTCAGCGAGAATGGGGGGAGGGGGGGGGCTGGCGAGTGCCTCATTCCAAACGCTTTGGACCGTCTCTTCCACGAGCGAAATTCGCGAAATGACCAAGCGCGAAAGAACTAAGATTGACAGAGCAGAGTAAAAGATTTATTTACGAAACAATATAAATACTAAAACGTACTGCTTGTTATTAAAATGAACAAGTATTTCAATTAAGTTCTGAATAAAAAAGTAATTCTCCTTGTATTAGGAAACATCTTTGTCAAAATTCTTGACATAGCTACCATTCACTTTGAACTCAAAATTTTTAAAAACATCTCATTATTCCTTCTTATTGCTTAACATATATGTATTAAATTATGTCAAATTATGTTGAAATCCGTTGCTCCCTTCCGCCTCTTGACGAAAGCCTTCCTGAATGAGGCTGCTTCTTATGAGTGAGAATTTTAAATTATAGAAAAATTTATATTTATTTGCTTTTCACCTCAAATATATCCAGTATATATTATTTTGAACAACACTGCCTGAATGAGCGGAAAGATAATAAACGTCAGGTGGCGGAAATCATGCTATTTACCCTTGAATATGAAGATAAATAATCAAATGGATTGAAATGAAATGAACGCTCTTATAAGCAGATGATGTTTTTATTCTCAGTACACTATCATATGATATACTATAACTCAAATGCCAGAAACTTGACGCATAAAAGTATTATTAGCAACATCCATCTAAAAAGCTGAACTTCACACTTCTCTAGATGATGCTCAAAGTACCACATTACATCTGGCAGTATAAGAATAATATTTGCGCATGCGCTCTATGCATTAAAGTTATTCTGCACAACGGGGAGTGATGTTGCGCATAAACACCTTTGAAGTAAAGAACTGCGCATACCAAAAAAATTTGTTATACCTTTGCGCGCTCGTAATGTCCGGCTCGTGTGACTTCTATCTCCTTTGAGGAGAACTAACATCAGAAATTCGCGGGATAAAAGACTGTTCAAGTTGTTTTTCTTGTTGATCTTCTTTTTTCTTTTCAGCTTTTTTTTCCCGTTCATTTTCTTTCGCCTGTTTGTTTATTTTTGCTTCTTCAGCCTTTCTTGCCTGTTTAGCTTCTTTTGCCTGTTCAGTTTTCTTGTCCTCATCAGCTATTTTGGTCTCTTCAGATTTTCCATGGTGTCCTGATTTTTTGGTTTGTCTAGATTCGTCAGCATTTTTACATTTTCCAAGAGAATCAGATTTTTTAGCTGGCGCGGACGAAATAGGACCACTGTTGTCCTGACTAGGCCAAACACAGTCCATTTCTATTGGTTTCATGCCTGGGAACATTTGCAGTTTACTCTCATCCCAAGGACCGCATACACGTTTTGATGAAGATAACTCTGTAACAAGGTTAAGAAAGTAATGAAAAATGAAATGATACCTGTGTTTCTCTATTTTCAATGAAATACCAGTAATCATATCCAAACTCTCTTCCAATATTTTTGAACGGAAAAAACCTCTGATCAAAATGAAAGTAAAAACTAGGCCGCAAATGATTGATTACTCAAACATTAAATAGAGTCAAGAACACAGAAAACATTTATGAAGTAATTTTCAACCATCCGCAGTGTTTCCATACATTTTTGTGATGAAAAAATATATTTGGCATGTATTGTAAGATCGCACCTGAAAACATACAATACAACTGCTGCTCTAAAGATATAGTGCGATCATAACTAATAAAGAATTGAGAAAAATAAATATTCGTTTTTAACATATTAGGTGATGGTTCTTTAATTGTTGATGAATAGGAATATTATACTTACGAATGAGGACCACGAATGTAACGGGTATAGCAGCAAAGAGGAACTTCATTTTCGCTAAGTGAAAGAATCTCTTTCTTTTGTGTTTTTCCCAAGAGTTGAGGCGTAACTGATAAGTATCTTGACGTCTGCTGGCTCATATACATATATTTGTTCTAGCGAATAGCTTGTTATCGCAAGCAAAATTCGTAGTTGTGTATACAGCGCTTCAGTTAGGAGAGAGGATTTATTACCTAGATTTCAACACTTCGGAAATTTGGATTGCTTATATAGAATACGTCAGAAATATATGAATCCACAATATGACTAATTCAGAGCAGTGAAAATTTGGAAGCTGGTGCTATAATTTGAACATGCAGGGACAATAAAACTTTGCGTGATTGAATAATCTGCATCGTCATGTAATGTACTCATTATATGTTCTAATTATAGATTATAATTCATGACCCTGAGTAAAAACCATCAAAAATGTATACCTTGAATGAGGCGTACGTTGAGAAGTCCTTGATAAAATATTGTCAAATTTTGATCTTGACCAGAAATTGGAATCTCTAAAGAACGTCGGGTTTTTCTTTGACATCGGATAGTTTTGTTGTAGCGTTTTAGTGCAAGAGTGCAAAAAAAATGTATGTGAATGCGAATAACTGATATATCATTTTCACGTAAGTTAAAAGGCCGCAACGGGATCATCTGAATCTGGAATATAGAAGCTTCAGGTTTATGTGATGAGTTTGAGGTGATCATTTGGATAGAGGAAATCAGCGTTCAATGATGTTTTTCATGTACAGAGAGTTTCTTTTTTTGAAATCCCAATTCATCAAAATAGTAATTTTATATACTACCTCAGAACGGAAAAATCGTCAAAACACTGGAAATAAAAACCAATCAGAAGGATTCCTTTTATGATTGTCCATGATTTTCAACTTGATTCATACAATGAGAAGGCAATATCGTGTGAACTTGTAAATAGGCTATGTCACCTTTACTAACAACACACGTATTCACAAGTTATTGCTTCATACATTTCCAGACGAAAACAGAACAAAATCCATCAACACAATCTTAAACAAAAGCCGATTTTTATGCTTAATAAAAAGAAGTAATTGGAGGAAATCTAAGAGCATCATAAGCTTGACTGGAACCGGTTTTGAATTATTTATTATTCATTTTGAAACTCAACAAATGTATGCTGACTTGGAGAAGCTGGAACTGCCTTAGAGCGCAGGGTTGAAAATGGGATAATTGCTAGTAATAGGACTCTGGGAGAATTAATTAGTCTTATAATTGTATTTTTAAATGATTCAGGAGGCAAAATAAGAACAGTATGAAAATTTCTGCAATATCAGCGCAAATTCCATTTTTATGGTCAAATATAAAATTTAGTTAGCAAACTGATAACGGGGTGGATGAGTGCTTGTAAACATAAGTTATTCATATATATTATAGACACGACACACGAATTTATTGAAAAAATGATCTAGAAATGGGAAACAAGAGAAATATAAAGGCTTATTTGAAAATCGCAATTGCTTAACACTCCTACCTTTTTTGCAATAATGAGAAGCACATTTTGTGATAACAGCTAATCTTCCATGAATATAGTTCTTGCATCTCCAATCCCTCATTTTATTTATGTAAAAAACTTGTGTTGACAAGCACTCATGACACCCTGTTATCATTTTGCTGACTGAATTTTTTATTCGACCTTAAAAATGTAATTTGCTCTAGTTTTACAGGAATTTCCATGCTGTTCTTATTTCGTTCCTTCAAATTATTATAAAATTATTTTCGAGACTGATTTACTGTCTTAGAGTTCTACTGAAAGCAATAATCACATTTATAACCCTGCACCCTAACACAGTTCCAGCTCCCCCAAGTCAGCATACATTTGTTGAGTGTCAAAATGTATAATTGAAAATTCAAAACCGGTTTCAGTCAAACTTATGATGCCTCCAGATTTCCTCAAATTACTTCTTATTTAGCATAAAAATTACAAAAAATGTATAGCAACGCTGCAGATAGTTAAAAAGTACTTTAAAAATGTTGTGGTCAAAGAAGTTATTAACTGTTGGCAATTATTAACTCTACTTGCGTTTTCTGTGTTTTTGACTTTATTTTGTGAATTTCGAGTATTGGATTTCTTGCGGCTCAATTTTTACTCTCATTTCGACCAGGGTTTTTCCCGTTTAGGAATATTGGAAGACAGTTTGGATGTCATTACTGGAATTCCATTGAAAATAGAAAAACACATGCATACAAATGATACGAGCTGGATATTACCTGTGCGCAAAAATATCACACGCTATTTTCTACAGCAATCTTCTGAGGAAGATGTAACCTGACACGGTAAACTGAGAGCCTCGCAATCAGAGATGCATAATATATATATACGCTATATATTTTAAATTTTCCTACTACTTGAAAGCAGTTTAAAAAGGAAGGGAAAAAGCGGCAACAGCTATTGACCTCTTCCCACGCGAAATTTTTCTGGTAACGCCCTTTTTACTTTCGGAAGTAAAACTGTTTTCTGTTTGGGAGTTGAATCAAGATCTTCCGTCAACATCATCTAATTCAGATAATTTTGGCAATAAAAAAGAATAATGATAAGTTTGTAAAAAATTTGAATGTGAAGTGAATAGTCTTTATGTTTAGCATTATAACGAAGATACTCTGTAATTGAAGTAAAATTACTTGTCCACATCGAATCAAATTTGAATACTTGTTCCTTTCAGTAACAAGCATCATGTTTTAGTATCTATATTGTACTTAATAAATAAATCATATATTTTTTAATGCATTTTTCTATAATAATTGATTCCAGATACAAGATCTATTTATTTGGAACGATATATGAGAGAATGATTCAAAAGCTGTAAAACCTGTAAAGTCATATTATTTATTATTGTGGATTGTACCAAAGCACGTTGATTCATCGCGATCACATCCTAATCAAATATCTTATGAAAACAAAATATTGCAATTTACCTTACGTTTATATTATAAGAAATGCATTAAGTTGCAACAAACCCCATTTTTTAGAAGGTATTTCATATATTTTAGGAGCGATGTTTCGCAGGATTAGTTTGTCATTGGAAGTAGACACAGACTGGATTTACTTTTGCTATATATTGTTTTTATAAGGTTTTACCTCTAATGTTGCTGAAATAAGCTTGTATACGTTCATTCTGCTTAACGACTCAATACTAAAAATGCAGCGTCTCAAGTAAAGACCAATACATAATAAAAATGGAATTATTTTTTTCTGTTCGCAAACAACACGTCCTGAATTTTAACACTTATATAACACCTATCTCTGCTTCATTTTGCTCACATCCTCACTCAAACTTTTTCATATCTATCTCATTCACAAAACTTTTAATATAAATTCTTTGATACCCAGTAATACGACGAGGCTAGAACCAAACGAGTTACGTTTACCCTGAGAGGAATTTGACCTAATGGTAAAATAATATTATTGTGATTGCTCGGGCCTAGCAAAATTAAAAAGTTCATGTCACTTTCACAAGAGACGGAGATTTGCATTCATCCAAAACAATTGAATCTTTTATTCCTTGCTTGTAAGTGTCTATGGATTGAATTCGAATTTGGTGTGTTAAGGTCCAGATATCTCTCCAGCTTTGGAATTTCCTGAAATTCGAAGAACGCCGCAAGTTCCTGTCGCGAAACGAAGATGCCTCGAGAGTTTCCTGCTTTATACTGTAGAAAGTGAAGCACACCATCATATCTTATTTCACACGGCACCAAACATGAAAGGCCTGGGGCTTGTAATCTCCAACTAATGAACTGGTATGAGAATCTACAAGATATCACTAAGTTTCCCCAGGAGGAAACTACTTTTTAACAATTTGCTGAAGAAACTTTTACCCCCAGAAATTAGCAAATTTCGTACCCATTTATAGAAGGCATTTGCAAATTACCTAAGAGTCCATTAATTAATTCCAACTGGCTCTAGAATTTCTTGCTTTGCTAACTACAGTTTCCAGGTGTACCTTTCTGCTCTCGACGATGCATCGTTCCCTCGAAGATAATAGAGCTGTTGAGAAATTGTAAATATAATTAAAATTAATACTTCACGATGAAATGTTTTCAAAGGTCAAGAATTAGTTCTCCGCATTTGATTGAGTTTAAAGAACCAAACTTGTAGTTCTGAAGGTCGGGAAATAGCCCAACAGTTCCGACGGTCTTGAGCGCAGTCTCGTACAGTTTTCTTCGTCTGCTCATATTTTTCTTATTCTTCAGTTTGAGCACATTTGTCAACCTTTTCAGATTTTACAGTTTGCGTGGATCTTTCAGAAGTATTAGGCAAGTCGATATGTATTTTTCACCTAAGAAATTCGGATAAGGTATATTTTAAAGGGTGTATTCATGTAAAAAGTACCTGCGATTCTCAATGAAAGAAGTTTCCGACGAAGATGTCTCGAAGAAACAGATAATTAGGAAATAATATCTGATTCTTAAAAATATCAATAGTGTGCGGAAAACTCTAGACTTTCAGTCGAGTCAAGCCGATCTTTTCAGGTTGAATTAAGTTTGACACGAAGTTTCGAGTAATTCCAAAGTTCAAAAGTTTCATGTTTGAAGAAGTTACGTCATGTTAACAAGATGTCCAAAAGATTCGGCAAGAAAGTCTTTTTTGGGTTGCTAATTAAAATTTCCAGAATAAAATTCTGGTTCTAGATTGTGACCGAATCGCTGAAGAGTTTATTTCTAAAAAGAATTCTCATTAATGACCAGACGTTTCTTTCAAATTTTTGAATCAATATTGCTCGTAGGATAACGCCTTTGAGTAAACAAGAAATATTAATATTACTTCTGGACCTTTCTATGCCCAAAAAAGATATTTTTAGCAGTTTAGTACACGCAGAGCCACGTCTAGTCAACTGACCACTCTGAAAATTTGTGTATGAATTGAGGAAATTCAGGAAAATGGCACAAACTCCCAGTTGAACCGCGGTACAATACACCTATGGCCACTTCTCACGACCGTGAGATAAGTAACCACATTCTTGCCTAAATCACAATGGAGGGCCGGCGAAACCTTCGTGTATCTTGAGTATACGGAGCGACCCAAGTATGACTGCTCTTTGCATCCATCCGGCAAGTGCCACACCTCCAAGAGCATCGATGATGAGAACAATGAATTCAATCGAATATTCTTGATGAGATCGCTGAAGGCAATTTCTGAGATCTTTGTCCCTCTTGTTTTTCCTGAGTTCCTTGCCCTTCATGTTGAAGTCAACCAGGGCCGAGAATCCGACCACGAACATAGTATGGTCACGTTTCTCAAAGAGCACGATTTCGGGTCTTTTGTGTTGGATAGGGGCTATTGTCGAGAAATCGTAGTTCCAGTAGATTCGTCACTCCTCGTCCTCAACAATAGACTCTATCCCCCTTGGAGCGTTCAGCAGAGCAGGGTAAATCACTCTCAAGGCAGCATTGTGTCTGTACAAATAGGTCATTCCTACGTGAATAGGACGATTCGATAGCATATGTCATAGCAAGCTTGCTGTGAAAGGTGGGAGAGTTCTGGATGTTTCTGACATCACAGAGTTTGCAGGCGCGCCATGTAACATCTGCGTTTAGGGACAGTACTGGCATCATAGCAACTAAGCAGGTCAATATCAAGTTGATCCGTCCATGAAGAACGTCGATTGTCTCGCCATTTCGACATCGTGTTTCCATCTAATTTGGCACCCCGAACTCTGGAACGATAGGCAATACTGGCCGAACCATTGTCGGGTGCTCTGCGCGTTCGATCATTCTTAACCGCATTCATAACTGGATTTGGATTTTGTATTTCCATAGTCATTCTCACGAGTAGCTAGGGAAGGGACTGTCCACCCTCGTAGAGCCTCGCATGCAAGAGTAAGGCTGCATACTCCAGAAGGTCGCTCGGTGTCCTGGAGACACCGTGAAGGACACCACACCCAGGTGCCATTCAGATTTCAGCACGGTTTTTCACGCTGTAGTTTTGGGATTCTTACTTCAGGACCATTCCTGGACAATCGTCCGCGACTGCTCATTACTTTTCATGACCATATTTAGCTCAAACCATCGGCACAGGGACTCTCTACCCGCAATCTGAGATTGCGTTCGGTGGCCTTGTCATAAGCCCACCGGTCCGACTCCAAAGGAACCGGACCAAAACCGAGTGGGGGCTTGTCCGGCCCTTCATTGTGATTTTGTCGTGCATGTGGTCACTTATCGCACGGTCATGAGACGTGGCCATAGGTGTATTGTACCGTGGTTTAACTGGGAGCTTGTTGTGCCAATTTTCTGAATAACAGTTGCTCAGTTGCACAGAAAGTACGTCTACCTTCAGGAAAAGAGGTAACCGGGAATAATCCTAGATATGTCATTAGCCACACCTGGTATAGCGAGCACGTTGATGGAATGGAAGGTGCTCGAGGATTTTACGGCTAGCGATTACCAATTTCTAAGCTTTTGAATAGGAGTGAGACTTTAAAGAGCCAAAGTCATAAGGAATAAATCAAAGGGCTGGGCGATTCCAGGAAACTCAACCTTGAAAAACTACTTGTCGTTATATTCGAAAAGGGAGAATGTTCACTGCATGAGATGACACCTACTGCAGACACTAGAAGCAAGTTAGAAAACCTAGTAGAGAGCACAATAAGTCTGATAGTGCAAGACTACAACACATATATTCCCAAGTGGGTCAGGAGAACCAAGAGGGCTCCGGTATACTGGTGGACGAATAAGTTTTCCGAACTAAGGAAGAATTGCCTAAGGCTGAGGCGAAAGGTAGTAAGAACTTGGAAGAAAAAGACTGAAGATGATCTTACCAATAAGCAGTATGTTATTAGTGAGCAGAAACTAAATTAAGCAATAAAAGAAAGCAAGCAACGCAAGTCGGTGGAGGTTTGCGCAGATTTTGACAGAGATACCTGGGGCCTCGGATATGAGATTGTCACCGAAAAATGATACGGACGGTCACCAGTAGAGGCAATGGACGCCACAACCATAGAACGCTTCGTGAAGTAATTATTCCCCATAACCACAGGCACAAACGTCGTCGGAATTCCACAAGCGAAAGAAATAATATTATCTACAGTAAACGAACTGCAGGAGGTAGCCTCGAGCCTTGCAAATGAGATAACACTCGGCTCAGATGGTATTTCGGTTGAAGTCATCAATACCATAGCGAAGGGACTCCCTTATCTCCTGTCAAATAAAGATAACTCTTGACTAACGACAGGAGTCTTAAGTTGAAGGTAAAATGTGCAGAGGTTTGTACTGTCGGATAAAGGAAAGGACCTACTCATTTCCTCAGCGTCGTTAAGGCTGCTATGCATGCTGGATGTGGCAGGAAAACTTTTCGAGAAGCTCATACGTGCGAGACAAAGAGCGTCAATTAAGGCAAAATGCCGTCTGTCAGAAAAGCAGCATGGCTTTAGAATAGAAAGATCAACGATTAGAGCCGTACGTGAAATCTTACGGTAAACGGATGAAGCCTGGCCAGGAAACCATAGCACAATGTTGGTATGTGTCATAATCACGTTTGATGTTAGGAATACCTCAGACTCAGTAGGGCGGGTAGATATACTAGACGCACTGGAAAATAGGGTTCAAATCCCAGTTTACATCAGGCAAACCATTGGCAACTACCTGGATGACAGGCACCTAACGTACAACACGACGGAAGCACATGGAGCGTATTCATTTGGAATACGCTTTACAATGGTGTTCTGACAATCAAGTGTCAGAAGGCACGCAAAAGATAGGATTTGCTCATGAACTGGCAGCCGTCTTAACAGCCAGAACAGAAGAAATGGAAAAACTAAGAGCTGCCCCATTTTCTACGATACTCGAAGACTGGTTGGAAAGATTTGGACTTGAGCTCGCAAAAAAAGATGGCAACGGTAATCAATGACGCGTATCATCCAGAATGGGCAAGATAACCAGAAAGAGAGAGAGAGACGGCGTAATGGCCTATAATCATGTTCTTGATGTAATGCGAAAGCGGATTCCGAGACATGGGTTGGCAGGAAAAGGGAGGCTCTTAGTCGGTAAGAATCCGATACTACCCATATACCATCTGGGTCCTTCATGCAATATTTCCTCTCCTACTACAAAAAAAGGCGCTACTCAATCATTTCTTCCCCACAGTGATAAGAGACACTCCCAAAAATATTCCTAACACATTTACGAACTCCATCAAAGTTAAACTTAACTAAAATCGCAAAAAAATTTACTAATTCGAAGTAATGACACTGAACGCCACGGGGGTGATGCTGAGATAGGGATTTCCGGTAGCAAACGTCACAGCTAGCAGGAAAAAGTGGGAGTAAAGATG